>JBBJLS010071428.1:0-11113 GCA_037577275.1 Bryconaethiops microstoma | reverse complement strand
TATATATATATGTGTGTGTGTGTGTGTGTGTTTGTGTGTGTAAAGATTTAAATGAATTTTGCTATTTGAGTGAATGAATAATCAACATTACAGACTTTCAGTGTCTCTTTTATTTAATAACTCTTTTACACTGTTAATGCACAGTAATGGTCACAGCAATCAAAAATACGACCTAATATGCTGAGGGGAAAAAATAAAAAATGCTTCAACAAGAACATCGATAGAAGTAAGTCCATCTGTATGTTGCAGTTTAAGACAATGTACATACAAGCCCGGCCGTCAGAAGTATTATAATGTGAGGGTGTGCTACACTCGGCGTCTCACGTGTTTCACTCATATACATCACTGGATGGATAATTGGGGGATGGGGGCATGTCACACCCTAATATAATAGTTCCAGTGTTCTGATTATTTATGCTGCCTTGTCGAAAAATTATACCGCAGCGTAAATCAACAGCAGAGTCTATCGATTCACACTACTCTATTGAAAAATGTTATATTAAAGTTTGTACAGTTCATACAGTTTATAGTCAGTTTATAACACTGATAATAATAAGAAATAGGCATATAATATGCATAATCAGAGAAAAAAAAAAAATTTTTAAAAGAAGAGCCTGGATAGATGGATGGCTGGATGGATGGATGGATAGATTTAATTTAAAAAAAGAAGAGCCTGGATAGAGTCAGTTTATACAGTCAGGTTGTAACACTGAGAAATGCTACCGTGAAGCAGGACACAGCCTACTTCAGATTGTGCCATGCTTCCAGCTTGTGGTGATTCTGGACAGTGCTGATGTTTCTTAGCTTCAGATAATATGATACAAAAAAAATGCATTTTAGAATCAGAATCAGAAAACGTTATTGATTTTAGAGGTAACTGCATGATGGGCATGGCATGGACTCTCAAGACTGTGGAACTGCCCATGCGCAGAGGCACACGGTAGCACATCTTGACAGGTAGCATAGTTGACAAAACACCGGACTGGGTTAAAGTCATGTGTTGTACAATTAATTTTTTTAACACATTTTTTCTGAGATTAATCGATCAAAATTAATGCGTTAATTCGACATATATACAGTATTGAAGTGTCCACTTGTGTGAAAGCCAAGTGCATCAATCACCAAAGGGAAACAAAAACAAGCTTATGTTTTTTTGTTTACTAGACATTTAGCTACTGGAGAACAACTGAGATCAACACTATTTTACAGAATTTTCAGTGACCTTCGATTATGCACATATCAGTTTAAAAATGACATTATAGCTTCTAAAAAAAGTGAGAAAACAAAAACATATATCACTGCTATCAGGTCAAAACCTCACATCTTCTAAACAGCAGTTAACACAATGTAAAGGGAAATATTTTCAGTCTATGCAAAAACAAAAAGTCCTTAAATTTTGACATGAGAATATTCAATCCTGTCCTCCTCATCTGATGTGAAATCGCCTCCAGCGCCAGGCGGTTTGTGCTGTGGTTTTGCAGTGAAAGTGAGTTTGGAGTAGTTTACTTCTTCCTCTTCACTGCTGTCTGACTCCCAGTGTATTTTCGTAAAATCCAGCTTTGGAGCACAAGCACCAGATATGTTCTCATAATCTTCATTACCACTTGGGACCACCTGGAGGAAAAAAATAATAAATTCTCTGATGATAATTCCCAGCTGCAAATCCAAAGCCTAGCTTACATCTGCATGAACAGTGTGTTCATATACACTTTGATTCTTAAACAGCCAAAAAGGTGTTTGTCCTGTAATCATTTTGGGATTAAGGTCCTGCTTTTTGTGGTGTAACACACAATTTAAATTCTTGAAACATATAATGAGTTATTATAGTACTAATTATATATTTTCTGATTGTATGTGATATTTATGCTGACTATAATGTCTTAAGATCTTTAGGTTGGAAGACACATTTGATCAAATCATCCATAAAATAAAGGAACAGATATGACTGGAATGACTTACCTTTTTGTTTTCCCTATTTTTTGATACAACAGCATACACTGCTCCATCAGTGCTGTGGTCACTAGGACATAATCATATATTTATAATATATAATCTGAATATTACATAAAATCATAAATGGAAAAATAGTTATGTCCTATATTGAAGGAAAACCTAAAAGAAGTGTTATCATCAACCAAGCAGCACAGATTAAAATCAGACAACATCCTAATAAAGGCATACACTTTTATGTAGCTTTATATATAAACATTTATGGATTTTATTAAGTACAATGACTAGTGTGGGGAAAACAAAACTAGCTTAATAAAACAGAAGCCCATATTTGTGGAACTTATTTAGGGACTCATTTTGTGACTTTTTCACAAATACTGGGTTTGTTTTTGGTCAGGCAACTCCATGTAAGATTTTATTTGTCTCATACACAGTTATACATGTAGAATGTAACCCTGTATCTGTCCCAAAACAGTGTGATAACTAAAAACTTGAAAAATAATTGACCAATATACACAAAGGTAAACAAACAAACTATAGCCTAAGCACCAGTGGTAAAGAATGGTCACCAACTAGTCAAAATGTTAATTAATATTATATTTAATAGGGCGGCACGGTGGCACAGGGGTTAGCGCTGTTACCTCACAGCAAGAAGGTCCTGGTTTCGACTCCCGCGTTGGGCGCAGGGTCTTTCTGTGTGGAGTTTGCATGTTCTCCCCGTGACTGCGTGGGTTTCCCCCACCGCCAAAAACATGCGTGCATTGGGGAAAGGTTGGTTGAGCACACTAAATTGCCCCTAGGTGTGACTGTGAGTGTGAATGGTTGTCTGTCTCTGTATGTGGTCCTGCCACATGCTGGTGAATGTCCAGGGTGTACCCCGCCTTCGCCCATAGCAGCTGGGATGGGACAAAGGGGTAGAAAATGGATGGATGGATTATGTTTAATAATAACACAGGTCAACAGGTCAAAATCATCAGAGATCAGTTTTTCATGCTGATTTCAAATCTGTTGTCGGGGCTGGGGACTGTAACGGTGGGCGGCCACTAGAGGCTGTCCTTTTCCTGTGTTTTGGGGAACTTTTATTATGTAATGGTTTGTGTTATAGTTACAGCTGTGTTTAATTTGAGATTAGTGGTTTCTGTTTGTGATTGGTTTGTGGGGTTTAGTGTTTTGTATTTAGTTTGTGTGTAACCGACCTGTGTGGTCGGTCAACCCGTCCATTCACTTTCACTTAGTTTGCTCCTGTTTCCTTTTTAAGAAACTAGAATTACTGAGTCTGGCTCTCATGCCAGTTTTTGTTTGTTTGAGTTTATTCAAAATAAAGAATGCAGCACGTGGAATTTGAATAGTGTGTGTGTGTGACTGCCTGGCGTGCCGGGAGATGGGCATCACCCTTGACATCTGTGTTTAGTTTTTCCCTAGTATGTACAGTTTTTTGTGATGAAGCTAGTTTTATATTGCATGATAGTGGTATAATCAGCATATAATAATCATATGCTAAGTGTTTTTAAAGAAACAGTGGTCGTTGACTGACACTGATCATTATATCTATGCCACAGCGTGCTCCTATCTGACTTTGCACTGAAAATATTGAAAGTTACTTGATTGGTGACTGCGGTTTAATAAAAACCGCATGCAAGTCTATTGCAAATC
This sequence comes from Bryconaethiops microstoma, assembly GCA_037577275.1. Lineage (NCBI taxonomy): Eukaryota > Metazoa > Chordata > Actinopteri > Characiformes > Alestidae > Bryconaethiops > Bryconaethiops microstoma. Next base: position 7,510 of record JBBJLS010071428.1, on the reverse strand, counting down.
TAATATTACTCATAAATTAAAAAGTTGATGTGACTGAAAAAAACGGACAGCAGATCTGAAATCAGCATGAAAAACTAGTTTAGAAAAGTGTGTTGTGGTTTCTGATGATTACAAACATTTTTTTGTTGGCCTGTGTATTAAAGTGATTCCTTATAGTCTCATGTGAACACACCATAGCGCACAGTGTGGACAGTGTGAAAATATTTCTCTGCATTTAGCAGGCTGCCACCAACGGGGAGCACCTGGGGAGCAGTGTGTGGAGATGGTATCTTGCTCAAGGGTGCCTCAGTGGTGCCACTAGCAGTCCTGGGAATCGACCCCATGGCTTCCTATTGTAGGGGCAACTCCCTAACCACTTGGCCCAATAATAATAGTAGTAATAATAATAATAATAATAATAATAATAAGGGGCGGGGGTTGGGAGAAACAAGTCAGACTTCAAACAAGTCAAATCTCCGAATAAGAAAATGATTTATTTCTAATGTGACAAAGAAAAGACTGCTGTGTGATGGGAAATCTTTCTCTGGGCTGTAAGCTGTCAGTAGCTGTGCCATTTAATATTCTCAGATTTTATTTCACATGTTTCTAGCCTGGCCATTCATAAACAGTGTTCATAAACCTTACCTTGCAGTCGGATCCTTGCAGCCCTTGACTGGCAGGTTAATGTAGTTCACAGAGGTGATATCTAAATCCTCTTCTGTGTGAGGATGTAAATTCTGTAAGGTCAGAGAAAACAGTGTAAAACACAGGTGATTTACCCAAACAGACAAAGTCTAGTCTTGTAGTAAATGAGCACAGTTTACAGACGATTTAATGTGAATTGCAGGACCTTCTGGTAATTTACCTGCTGTCTCATCTCATACCTGTTTGATTTGTGGCAGCTTAACCAAATCGTACACTGTCTGCAAGTTTGCAGCCAAACTTAAAATACAAACAAAAGGGGAAATGTGAGATTATTAGGACATCCACTTATGTACAGTACTGTGCAAACACCTTCAAGTTTTAAGATTCAAGATAGTTTGTTGGCAGCCCAGCCACATACACAATTACACAGAGGGTTGGAATAACTTTCTTTGAAGCAAATAGTGTGGCATACATAGAACAGGTCACTAAAAGAAAGACAAAGTGCAGAGACAAAAACTGCTGCAACATTATATTGCAGCATCAAAGTACACAATTGTAGCATCAAAGTGCAAAAACATGCAGGTAGTGCAAATAAGAATGTATTCTGAGGTAGAGCTGTTTTTTAAAAGAAATAGCAGTTTTTATTAAAAAGTTTTTATTAAAATGTTTTTGTGCAGTGAGTTTGGGATATCTAATACTATACTAGATATCAAGTAGATAAACCTAGAACAGTGGTTCTGATACTTCTGAACCTTTTTCCAGACATCAGGGGGGGAAACTGTCCATGTGAGGGGTGGGTGAGATCTGTGACGATGCTGGTTGCGTGGTGTAAGCAAGGTCTAATGTTTTCCTTATGTTTGGCGAAGTCAATGTGCAGGTGAAATTTTGGCAGAACTTTCTTTACAGATGCACCGTTGAAATCCCTTACGATTATGGAAAGTCCATCGGTGTTTGCAGTTTGCAGGACACTTATCGGCCTGTATAGCTCACCCAGTGCATCGTTAGCTTTAGCACCATTAGCATTAGCACTAGGAAGAATGTAAACAGTCATGACGATAGCTTACGTAAACCCTCTGGGCAGGTAGAAAGGTCTGCATTTCACTGCCAGAATCTCCACCAGAGCTGAGCAGTGTGCCATGGCAATCACTAGATACGTACACCATTCCTTGCTGATGTAAACACACAGACCCCCACCTCGCAGCATGCTGGACAATGCAGCTGACCTATCCGCACAGATCTGAATTAGCCCTTGTAGTTGGGATAGCGATATCGGTGATGCCCTCGTGCAGCCACGTCTCAGTGAAGATTAATACACAACAGTGACGCGTCTCTTTTCAGGGGGGTCAGGAGCAGTCTCATGAGGTCTTGAACTACCTCTCATTTCTTTATATTTTGCTTCAAATGACCTTGTGAATGCAAAATAATATTTTATGGCTGTTAAACTGTCTTATCTTTAGCAAATTGAGTAGATTAAGCGAAGGAAATGGGAACAAATGTTTTTCTGCAACAGGCTGCAGAGAACCTAAAGAAACAAGGTGCCTAGATAAAGGTGTTCCAACCACTCAGCATTCAGCACCACCAGTATACTGATCACCGCCTGATTATCTGGAATCATCTGCACCTGTTTGGTTCAGGCCTTAATTTAGATGTGCTTTGTTATGCATGTTATGCATAGGTAGGTCTTTGTTCAGGGTTCAGGGACTGGACGGAAAATGAGAGTCTTTGAAAGTCCTTCAGGAAGCCTGGAGAGATGCTTTCTCAAGACTACATTAAAAATACAAGAAAGTCTGGATATTTGGAAGCAAAATATGAAGAAATGAGGTGTGCCTCAATACCTTTGCACAGAACAGTATATAAACTGCTATTCTTATTCTCAGAATTAGTAAAATCTACAAACCTTCCTGACACGTTATCTCTGCTTGTGGAACTGTTGGGGGGCGCTGTTGTAGTGCCAGAAGGCTCCATCACCCCCTCCGTTACCAGGTTCTCCCTCGTGTTGTTACTTGAGCCCTGCACATGAGATGTTTGTGTGTTAATCCAAATAGCGTTACTTTAGCAGTACTTATCATGAATGTTTTTTGCAGTACTTATGAATAAATTTGATCACTTCTGCATGTAATGAAGGAAAATTCTAAATCTGGTTTAATATTTTAGGATCTTCTTTTACTGCTTATGTTTTGGGGCAGATTTAAAAACAGACACACCAGTCACTAAAAATAATGTGGTCCATTTACTGTGCTAACTAAAAACTTTTATGGAATTGTATAAACACACAGATCATAATCTACATGTGTCTAGCATACATAATGTAAACCATATGTGTTTGGTTTGGAACCCCATAACTGACAGGTCAAAAAGACTCCATCTGTTTATTGCTGTTTGGCTTCTCTGTTTTTGAAAATAGTATGTATCTTTTGATTTTATATGCTGACTTTTGATTTCAAAATCGTGATGTTTTCTGGATTTGTAGAACATAGTAAGTCAAAAATACGTAACAGTCTCACCCCATTCTTTTTGACCCCTTCCCAGCCTCTGTTTTTTCACTTCGTTCTGCCTCACTCTTTGTTTTCAGTTACATATGTTTTCTGTTTATATTTTGATTCCCAGCCACACCCCACTCTGTTCAACATGTTTTTATGTTTATCTTCATACCTGGCTCCACCCCTATCCTGCCCTCCTGTTTAGTGTCTGCACCTATTTCTTTGTAGCCTTGTTTCAGCTGTTTCATATTTACTTCTGTGTAGTTATACTCCTGCCTTTGTATCTGTGTGTTGGTCAACCCTGAATATTACCTGTACCTCTACCCTGTTGTTTCCTGTTCATCTGTACTTGGTTAGTTTATTCTGTGTCTATATTATGTCCGTACATGTAAATAAAATTGTCCACTTCTTGTCCTCCCAACAACATGTTACCGAGAATAACAACTCAGTTTGTCTCAGTGATATAACAGAAGAAAATTAAGGAAGTAAGAACAAGCTTGATATTGTAGAAGACCAAGTGGGGATAACCTCGAAGAAAAACAACTGGCTGTCTGATGATCTTTTTCTCAAGATGGTTCTGTGAAGTCAAGGAAGAATGGCTATATAAGCAGGTTTTTAAACATAAAAGCACTAATTAAACAATAATTTCAGTGAACAATAATCAGTAAAAAGTAAACAGATCATAAATGGAAAGATTCTTAGACTGAACGAAAGCCTTGATGAAAAAATACATTTAAAAAATTTAGGTAACAGTGGAATTTCATTTTTGATAAGTGGGAATTTACTAAATATAAAAACAATCTTCCAAATCCATGAGGGTTTTTTCAACTATTTAGCACAGCGTCTTGACATAGAGAAGTTCTTACCTGTACAGCAGGAACATAAAAACTATGAGAAGGCAGAATACTACAGGGATCAGGAAAAGGAGCATTTTCTCAACAAACCCTAAAAAAACAGAGAAATCTGGGTTTTGAATAATTAGTGGTGATGTTTTAAAGTTGTTGTGAACTGAAGAAAAGGTTGATGATGCAGTAGATGGAGCTGATCTTTGTCTGACTTTATGTAGTTTACATTACAGCATAACAAGCGTAATCGAGATTTGTTTTCCTAAATGTGGAACTTTGTACGTACGGTTAACGAAGAGACGGATAGTCGAAGACTTTGAAGTCCCTATGTCATTTCCTGCAGTACAGAAATAAATTCCTGGGTCATGGGGTTGAACGGTGTAGTTCTGATTATTTGACATAATGGTTACATCATCATGGTCCTTCTTGTGCCATTTATAGTGTGAAGCTGAAGGATAACAGTCTGCTGAACAGGTCAGCTGAACTGGAGATCTCCCATCCCATTCGTCCAAGGAGGTCAAATTATGGATAATCTTTATGTATGGGTGATCTGGGGGAAAAAAAAACATATCTCATTATACAAAGAGCCCTGTAACAGTATGACAGACAGTACCTTCGGATTTTGATTATCGGTAGCTTGTTAACTTATAGAAGGGCCATTTTTAAAATTCTAGCAATTTCTTCAGCTTTGAAACTAAAACATGAAATGCATTCTATTTGGGGCAGCTTGTGGCTAGTGGTTAGGGAGTTGCCCCTGTGATCAGAAGGTTGTGGGTTTAAATCCCAGGATGGTTAGTGGCACCACTGAGGTACCGTTTAGCAAGGTACCGTCCCCACACACTGCTCCCCAGGTGCTGTGTTCCAGGCTGCCCTCTGTTTTACTTGTTGAATGGATTAAATGCAGAGAAAGAGTTTTGTGCTGTTCATACTGTGTGCTATGTCGTGGTGCGTTCAAATATGATGCTTTATTTTTCTTATTTTTGACCTTGACTGAAATCACAGACTGTTTTTAATGAAGACTACATTACTGATGCTGAATGTGAGTAAAGATGACATAAAACTGCAGCAATTCATGTTCATATACAGTCAGCTCCAAAATTATCAACAAAATTATTATTTTATGGAAGTTTAAATTTTAAAACTACTGGCATTAATATTGGTGAAGCCTATCCTGGTGAGAAAAAATGGCACAGAGAGGCTTTCTGTAATGTTTAACAAGATTGAAGCACCTGCAGAGGGATCCTACAACATGCCTCCATGCTTCCAACTCCGTTTCTATCATATAGTCTCTTTTTTTTTTTACTGAACGTGATGTGCATGACCAAACATTTCTGTCTCATCTGACCATCTGACCATCTGAAACAAATAAATTTGTTGTTTTAATTACAGCTTGCAAGGTTTAGATGCTTTTTTTGTGGCTTACTCTTAGGACTTCTTGAAACTACTGGTCATGGAGGTGGTGTCTGACTGGATTTTGAGATTTGAAAACCCCAAATATCAACGTAATATTTCTAAAACAGATTTTTTTCATTCCTTTTTGCTTCTTACACCGTTCTCCTTGCTGCACATGCATCCTCTTTTTGACAACTTATTGAACATTCCATTCTTTTTTATTATTACTTATGTACACTATATGGACAAAAGTTTTAGGACACACCTGTTTTTCAGGGTGTGGGCTAGGCCCCTTATTTCCTGTCAAGGGAAATCTTAATGGACAATGATTCCAACTTTGTGGACTGGCCTGCACTGGGGTTGAGTCCTGACATCAACCCCATCCAACATTTTTGAGGTGAACTGGAACTGAGATTGTGAGACAGTCCTTCTCATCCAACATCAGTGCCTGACCTCATAAATGCTCTTCAGAATAAATGGGCACAAATTCCCACAGAAACAGTCCAAATCTTGTGGAAAGCCTTCCAGGAAGATTGGAAGCTGTTATAGCTGTAAAGGAGGAACAATTCCATATTAAAGTCTATGTATCTGATATGACATTAAAGTCCTTGTTGGTGTAATGGTCAGGCATCAAAATACTTTTATCCATATAGTGTGAACATTTACTTATCATTTTACAATTATTTTGTTGTGTTTAATATTAACTTTTTTTTTTTTTTTTTACAGATTTTAACCCTGTTAATGAATAACAAAGGAATATTTAATCTGTGTTACCTCACATACCCGAGGGAAAATGTCACAGACAGTGACAGAGACTGAAAAGGAACATGATTTTCTTCCAATTCAAATTCTTTCCTAGTGTAACAATCTGGCCCTGACTTTGTTTGTTTCCATGTGTTCCTGTTTGTTTTTTTCTTTCCCTTCATTGTCATTATGCTCAGCTGTTAGTACTTTTTAGACGTCTTGTCCTGTTTCGTGTTCTTGTTTAAACCTTTTGGATTATTTTGTCTGTGTTATTATCCACTTTGTTGCTGTTATGATTAAATGATTAAACTACATCCTGTCTCCAGCTCAATCATTACACTTAGCGGCACAAGTATTTTTGCACCCTATAGTTTTGAAAGATTGCACCAAAAGAAATGAAATAAAACAACTTTCTTGTAGTAATGATTTCTATTTGATAAATGGTGAGCAAATTCTACAAATATTTTCAAGACACATTTGAATTATGTTATGTATTGTTTATATTATTTCTTGAGGGATGTCAATAATTGTGTATAGAAATATTTTTACGCACACTGAACTTTGATCGGTACTGAAGCAGAAGTGCTGGTGCCGACTTCATTGCTGGCAGTGCAGAAATAGTTCCCGGAGTCAGATTTGTTCAGAGAATGGAGGGTTAGATGTGGTCCCTCTCCGACGGTCTCTGCTGGCGTCCTGGACTGTTTCTTCCAGGTGTACTGGGTCACAATGGGCTCAGAATGAGCTTCACATGTGAGTGTGAGGCTACTTCCCTCATTGTGCTTTTCTGAAGATACAGATGCTTGAACATCTTTAGGAGCATCTGCAAAGACAGGGCAAAGCATTAGGGTAGATAAATTGTTTTCAACTTCATCTTTGAGTACTACTTTTGTTGTTGTTGCTGTTTTTGCCTTTGCTGTTGTTGTTGTTGGGTGTTCATCATTTACACCAGTGGTTCTCAAAATAGTCTTCAGGGAAACCCAGATGCTCCATTCATGTGTTCAGTTGAGTCGGAGCAAAACTGTGGACCATACACTGCGAAACTAAACCCCATAATTTTGTCCATTAAAACAGCCTTAATTGTGACCTTAATTTCCTATACAGGAAATAAAGGAACATTAAGGCAAAAAGTGCACAGATTAAGCCTGATTAAGGAATAAAACTACTGAATTTTCCCCTTACTTTCTCAAATTTGCCCCTTAAATAATAGAACCTCCTGAATTGAAGAAACAGTGCTGTGAAAAAGTATTTATTTTTCTTTTTTTGCATGTTTGTCACTCTTAAATGTTTCAGATTATCAAATAAATTTAAATATTAGTCAGCCGCCACTATAGGTCGCAGTCGTTTAAATGACTTTTAGGTTGACTGGGGGTGTGGTCTCATCTCTGGCAGATGGAAGCAATGAGGGTTCTCAGCTGCCAGGGATGA
>JBBJLS010071427.1:0-11113 GCA_037577275.1 Bryconaethiops microstoma | reverse complement strand
GCAGCCCCAGACCATCACACTACCACCACCATGCTTGACTGTTGGTATGATGTTCTTTTTCTAAAATGCTGTGTTACGTTTATGCCAGATGTAATGGGACCTTCCAAAAAGTTCAACTTTTGTTTCGTCAGCCCACAGAATATTATCACAAAAGACTTGAGGATCATCCAGATGTTTTTTTGGCAAAAGTGAGACGAGCCTTTATGTTCTTTTTGGTCAGCAGTGGTTTTCATCTGAAACTCTCCCATGCATGCCATTTTTTCACAGTCTCTTTCTTATGGTTAAGTCATGAACACTGACCTTAACTGAGGCAAGTGAGGCCTGCAGTTGTTTAGATGTTGTTCTGGGTGGTTTTGTGACTTCTTGGATGAGTCATCGCTGAGCTTTTAGGGTAATTTTTGTAGGCCGGCCACTCCTAGGAAGGTTCACCTCTGTTCCATTTTTTTTAGACATGGCTTTGTAATCTTTTTCAGACTGATAGATGTCAATTACTTTGTTTCTCATCTGTTCCTGAATTTCTTTAGACCGCAGCATGATGTCTCTCCTTTTCTGGGATCTTTTAGTCTACTTTTTCTGGATTCAGCAGGTCTGGCAGTAATCAGGCCTGGGTGTGGATAGTGGAATTGCTTACTCAGCCTTCCAAACAATGTGATTAACCAAAGTTACTTCATGATTTTCAATTACTTTTTCACACAGGGCCATGTAGGTTTGGATAGTTTTTTCCCTTAATAAATAAAATCATCACTTAAAAACTGCATTTTGTGTTTACTTAGGTTATCTTTGTCTAATATTAAAATTTGTTTGATAATCTGAAACATTTAAGTGTGACAAACATGCAAAGAAATAAGAGATCAGGAAGGAATACTTTTTCACAGCACTTTATATGAAAAAAACACTTAAATAACCTCTTTTTTAGGGAGTAGATGAATTCACATCCTAAAAAAAGGGTTTTCAAGGCAGTGGTTTCACTCAGAAACACTCAGAACATTTGAAAACATAAATCCCTAAGATGATAATATGATTAATATCTTACTATGAAATATCAGAAATACTTTCAGTTATGCTCATTATAGTAAAAAAAAAAAATCAATTGTGGTTACTGGATACTAGGCCTTGCAATGAATAACTGAATATTAAGCCTGGTTTTATGGGGTTAAAGCCTCTAGCCTCCTACACTCACAGTCTTGCAATGGTCTGTGTCTATGTCAAGTTGTTAACCTTGTGTCAGCAGCGGAGCAAGCTGTGTTTAGGCCCGAGTGATGGATGAGTCCATGCGGAATTTTTCATAGCAGAGTGAGAGGGGTGTGGTATACACTCCTTCACTCTCTTTCTCTCTTTCTTTTGGAATCATCAGTGGCACAACACAGCTGCACACACCCAGGAGGCATTCTGGAGCTTAATCAGTGCCCTGCATTCAAGCCTTGGGAGCACCCTTATAACCATTATAAGTAGTCTTTTGTAAAATTGCATCCACCTTATTTCTGAAGGTTATGGCCATTGGGATTTGCCCATTACTGTTCCTAGCTAAGAAAAGGTTCTTATTCTTTAGTTATCGCTTGGTGTCAAATGAAACATCTCAAACATTTTGGAACAACATACAGTCCTCAATAAAGCAGAAATATGTGAGGAATAGTAATGTTAAACTCTGCAGACCATCCAGTACCACCCAATACCAAGTGTGATCTAAAGTCTAGAAGGTTTATTCTATAATTTATTAACAGTGAACACATGCCATACCCCAACAAGTAGTAAAAAATAAATAACTGGAGAATTGAGATCACTTTTAGAAAGTGTTTGATGAAGATTTACCAACAGTGCAAATGATTTATAACATACTTGTTGGGATGTGGAATGTTCAGAACAAATGAAAATGGTAACATTACCATTGTGGTTTCTATAGCATAGTGGATAACATATCTGCCCTACCAACAAGGAGACCCCGCATCATGTTTTACCACAAACCATCCCTGGAAAGGCTACAATACTTTAGTTGCCTTTATAACATGATTACACTAGAAGCATTCTGACAAAGGATGCCTGCCAAATATTGTTAATGTGATGCAGGCTATATTTCCCCATTGAAAAACAGTCAAATTTTATTGATTGGCTAATGTTGAAAGAACATCTAACTAAGTTTAACAAATTAACCTTACTAAGAATGACGGTGAAAAAATATTAATGTATGCTTTGACATTTTAAGTTCTTTCAACAAGTTTATGTGGTGTTTGCATGTTTCAGTACTTGGTTTTTGATGTTCTAATAAAGCACACTTGGTATAAAGGCCTTAGAAGTTCATTATTTGCTCTCTTGGCATTCAAAGCAGCTTAGAAGTGAGGTCGATGCAAATGTACAGCACTAATGTTCTATAATGTATTTTGTAGATATCATGGACTGGGAGTGCATTCTTTGGATCTTTGGCCAACTAATGGTCTTATTTAATATTTCAGTTTTATTAACTTATTATTTCTGCAGCATTCTGCTCAGCTGTCCAGTCTGGATGGTAAGGTCAGATTAACAAGAGACCCACAGCCCTACAAGCCAAAGTCTCTGCATTGAACACAATGAGTGATCCCATCCATCATGGCTGTCCTTAAGCAGGGAGAGGGGGGACTCAGGCCTGGTTAAAGTTTAACCCATTGGCTGCCTACACAGCGGCAGAAAGAGAGCAAAGATTGTGCCCTTTCCTCTCCCACACTCGCCCACTCGTTCTGACTGCACCCATCTGTTGCTGGCGCCCTAAACACCCAACATGTTCATTACAAGAGTCGCGTGGGTGAGGGTCAGGGAGGTTTCACCATGGACCGCATTAACGACAGGGTTTAGAGAACTATGGCATGAAGGGTGGATCGAGACACGTGCCAGGGCCCCTATGCCAGCAGGGATGGCACAGTGCCATGAGACCTGGCACAGTCATTTTGTAGGCAAAGTCACTAATTTGGTCACCAGTGAGCATCAATCATTCTGAGATCGCAGATTATAATTAATGAGCAAAGTTAAGCAGTGGGGAACCATGACTATTAGAGTTAAGCCTTCAGATTGGACAATAAATATCAAGATATGAACAAAAAATTGAGAAAAATACACAATGCTAATTTGCACTACCATCCTTATGGTATTCTAAAAGTATGTTAGCATTAGGCTAATAGCATTGAAAATTTTTTGGCCATTCTAGATTAAAAACTAACATCTGAAGTATGCAAAAGACATCCTGTATTTTATTTAAAAGGCAAAGGAAAAGTAGCACTTATAGTGGACTTATAACAGACTGATTAAACTGTCTGACAGAAACCCAACTCATATTCACAGCCAGTGAAGTGAAAGTCTACAGTGAGATTTTCCTTCCAAAACTATTCCACTCATTCCAAACAGAAATGTGATTGTTTCTTCTTCTGTTACTTTCTAAACATGTTGGTGGTTTATCTGACATACTAGATCTTTTTGAGCTCATGAAATTAATAAAATAATAAGAGACCACAGACCAGAGTGCTAAACCTATGCTTAAAGAGATCATAGAAACATTTGTGGATCTAATAAGCTCAATCAGCTCATGTACAGACATGTAAAGTACAGTATAATCTCTGAAGTTTGAATGTCTGCCTTCAGATAGAAAGCATACTGAAGTTTAATTCATTTTCCATCAGAAATGGTCTAAAACCTGTCCTTCATAGAATATGAACACCGGGTTTCCCAGACATGGATTAAGTCTAGTCTTGAAATACATTTCAAAACAAGTTTGAATGGTTATTTTAGTCAAGGCCTACACTGAGTCTGGAAACTCCTAAGGTTTTTTTTAAAGACCACAATATTCAGTGGCATCACTGAGTCAGACACATAGGTCTAGCTATTCTAGGATAATTCTCATAATTCCATCCCCTAACATTTGATAGACTATTCATTTAATATTATTCACAAATATCTGGGGGATAAAATCAGCATAGGTGGACCAACTCAGCCCAACTTTTGTTATGAGCTTCATTTGAGATGATAGCCTAGTCATTACTATATTTGCAATGAGAAGTCATTCATGCTTCGAGTGGGAACATGAATGTTCTTGATTGCTCCTTCTCACCTGTATATTAAGGTCAGCACTCTTTGCCGTCAGTTTCTGAGCTTTTGGCTCAATACGTTCAGGTTCACTAACACAGTCATCAATGGATGAAGCAATCGATCAAATGTGTTGAGCTCCTCTGTGTGGGATTTGGCAGCTTCGCCTGAGGCTTGAGAGAGGCCAGCCTAGAGGTTGAGGTTATGAGTTCATAGGACGCTAGCTGAAGCAACATATCCTTGAAGACATATGTGTGTGGTTTTGACAAGTGAAAGAATTCATAGGAGAGAGGAGCAAAGGCAACAAATGATGAAAGACAGAAGACAGAAATAGAAAGTCTAGAAAGGGGCTGGATATGTGAAATGGGATTTAAAAATAGTGATTTGGTGTCCGAATTCAGCAATAATGCAAAATTAAAGAAATGCTGAGGTTAATTTCACTAACAGATTGTAGCCCACCATTAGCATTGTGCAAACTGCATGACTAAATCTGCCAGATAAGTAATTTACCTTTGTAGCTCCAAAACAAAAAGTTCAGACAACAAATTGGTCTTTGTATGACTTTTTAGAATACTTCTGGAGAGTTTTATTTTGACTTATGCTATATTTTGTACTGTTTTTGTCTTTTCCTCTGGGATCAGGTTTTCTGATTCTGATTCTGACATGACTTCATTCATGTAAAATAAAAAGAATTGCAGAGTTTCTGAGATGTTTACAGCTATAATCAACTCATGTACAGGCCCAGTTACACCCACACCATTACACACAGATACACATATGTACACACACTCACACTGGTCCCACCAAAGTGCTGAAACCATGCATGCACCGCCTGACTTGATTAGTTTTGATGAGATGGCTTGACCCTCCACGGATGAGTTAATAATGTATTAATTTCTGCCCATTTGACAAGCAGAGTGGCGCCCTTTCTGAGCAGCTGATTGGTCAATTTGGAAAGAGAGGGGTAGTTGGGAAGGGCCGGACATGGGGAACTTGAGCTGTCTGATCGCACAAGCCTGAGAATCCGTCATGTGTCAGGCTGTGTTTCCCGTCTGTTCACTGAGTCCCGATGACAGGGCGAGGGTTCCTGGGCCCCAGTCGTCCGCAAATGACATTAGAGAAATTGTGTTTGTGCCGCGGGGCCGATTTCCCTGGAGCCTGTGGGATATTATGGGTCAGACGTAGCAAAGGGAAAGAGGCGCGATCCATCGTCAGCAGTTTTATGAGGGGTACATTGTTAGAGCTTGAGATATTTTTCTGAACCCAACATTACAGTTTGACATTTCTCAAATGTTTATTGGACCTCAAGTTGAGTTCAAATTTCATGTTTGCGATTCAATATTTCTGTATATTTCTATATATTTCATATATACCTACCTTCAAAATACAGCTTTCATGCTTGAAATATCAGTACAGATGGCTTTGAGGCAAGAAAAATGTCAACACCCTTGGCAGGGAAAACAGAGCTAAGTAATCTAGGATAAGGAAACCATTGTGGCATCTAACAAAAGCCACAAGCACAAAAGCCAAATATTCATTGAAGAATGAAATGTACAGCTTGAATAAACTTCCTGATATTAATTCTGTGTGAAACCTTAACTGTGGCCCAACACAATTCTGTCTGATCTCAAATGTAGCCCATCAAAATTCTGTCCGAACGTATCTCTAGCCCAGAAAACCCAAGTATATTCAGACAAAATTCTGTCTAAACCTAACTGTACCCAACCCAACTGGTGGGCCAAACCTAGTGATAGCACTTGTTAAGTTATCTTGTGGGATTGAGCTCATGATTGAGCATATAAACTGAGGAAGAAAAGGTAATGATGCGTTCTTTGTGGTCATCCGGTGCTCAGGCTGACGGCCATAGAGGTGCTAGTGCCAGTAAAAAGGAAGAAGAATAAAGTACAGAGAAAAATGAAAGCCCATATCTATTAAAGGTGTAAGAGAGGCTCTGAGAATCTCAAACATGAAATATGAAGTTAATGTTACAGTTTTACATTTCTTAAATGTGTATCTGACTTTCTTTGGGTTTCTCAGCACCTTTTGGTTTTCTGGTTTATTATCCATGTCTTAGTATTCTTATTGGCTTTTATTACCTTTTCTAACTTAGTTTATAATGCCACACTAGAGTTTGCTCAGTGAGATCAATTCTTCAAGGTACACAATATGAACAAAAACCATTGGGACACACCAGTTTTTCAGGATTTGGGCCAGGTCCCTTACTTCCAGTGAAGGGCAATCTTAATGCTTCAGCAAACCAAGACATTTTGCACACCATGCCATGCTTTCAACTTCGTGGACACAGTTGGGCAAGGCCCTTTTCTATTCTACATGGTTACATGAGTTCTGTGTGGAAGAACTTAACTTGCCCACATGGAGCCCTGACCTGAACCCCATCCAACACCTTTCGGATCAACTGGAACAGAGATTGTGAGCCAGGCCTTCTCGTCCAACATCAGTGCCCAACCTCATAAAAGAATCGGCACAAATTCCCACAGAAACACTCCAAAATCTTGTGGAAACCCTACCAATAAGAGTACAAGCTGTTACAGCAAAGTGGGGGGACCAACTCCTTGTTGGTGTAATGGTCAGGTGTCCCAATAATTTTGTCCATAAAATGTAACTTAACAGGTGCTATCGCTAGAAATTTTATATGGTTTCCTGTTGGTGATGGTTGGGCGCAACAGTTAAATTTGGTATAATCCAGTTTAGAGAGAATTTCGTCATGTTATAACTGGGTTTAGACTGAATATTGCTGGGCTACATGTTTTGACAAAATTTTTTGGGTCACATTCAAGTTCTCACAAAAATGTTATGGGCTACATTTGAGATCAGACAGAATTGTGTTGGGCTACAGTTGAGGACACACACAGAATTCAAATCAGGCAGTTTATTTGAGCTGTACACTTCCCTCTTAAATTAATATTTGGCTTCTGTACTTATCTGATATAGATAAGTCATTGCAGATTCATTCAAGATTCAAGATTATTTATTTGTCACATTCATAGTTAAACCAGATTTTTTCAAGCTCTAACAATGTAACCCTCATAAAATTGCAGATACATAAGAAATATATAGAAATATTTATAAATTTGGAAACAAAAATGGGAGTAAGATTTTTGCTGTTGGTTCAGGGTTTGGACCTCCTCCAAATAAGCCTGGCTGTGGGTAAAATGTGAAAGTACCCTAAAATGCACACTAAAAGTGCCTTGAAATGGTGGAAAGACCTGCACGCTGGGCCTGCAGTGGCCGAGCACTCTCTCAATGCCTCTGTGGCCCAATGAGAAGCTGCTGAATATTTCAGCAGTGGAAATGAACTACGGTCTCCTCGGACCAATCCAGCTCAAGATTGCCCCAATTTGGCATTTATGGCCCCTTTTGTCCCGGATGCTTTTAACGTCCTGTGCCCTTAGACACTTGCAACAATGTGAACCAGGGGAGCCTTCTGGCCAAATTTGAAACATAAAGAATAATTAAAAATAAATGCTGGGATTTTGTGCTTTCATATGCACCTGATTTTCTTTTTAACAGCAAGCCAATTCATTTTTAATGAGGCATTGAATATTAACTGGGCTCCGTTCAAAGCGGCATCCCTCATGAATGAGATGGATCCCCCCTATGCTTGGCTTATCCAGGGTGGGGGCAGTTTACAGAGGGTTCATATGTAAGGAGTTGTTCTAGTCAATTACAATTACAATCTTACACAGCGGGGGATGCATCAACTTCAATCGCTGTCGTCACACCTCCTGTGGAACAACTCGAGCCACTGTATGATAATAGAGGGTGCCAGAAAGAGAAATAGAGAGAGAAAGAGAAAGAGAGAGAGAGGGAGCACATGCGCAGACTATATTATAACCAGTCCAATGAGCAGTTGTAAAGCATTATTAGCCGAACATGAAGGTCAGTTTAAAGCCTACAGGACTACAGCACTCATGGAAATAAGCACATGTTCAAGATTCGGAATTAAAGCCTTTATATAGATGATTTCGGATTGCAAGTGTCAAATATGATTCCTGTGTGACTGGGCATGAAGTAACTACAACAATATTAAGGTATTAAGATCGTTTGTTTGTGATGGTAAACTGATTTGAAAAATGCTGTTGGAATCTAACCGGAAGCTCAAATTAGAGTAATTGAATAGTAAATAGTAAAATAGAGTAAAGAGTAAATAAATAAATTAATCACACACACACACACACACACACACACACACACACACACACACACACACACACAGACACACACACACAGACACACACACACCCTATGTAGTGAAAATAGGGTACATTTCACTACATGTACAGTACTTGTATAATCATATGTGTGAAAAAGAATATTGAATATTTACTCAATAACACACACATCCGTTATAACAAGAAACAAGAAAACAGCAAGGAATTTTGTCTTAGGGAAGCACAACAAAGCATGTTAATGCCAGTACAAGGCTGCTCCTTGTGTGCTGAAGCCCTTGTAGGCCTGCAGGGCAGCCTGGGAGTGAAAGTCAAAGAGAAGATTCTCTCTGGAGCTCTACCTCCTGCAGAGCCACTGATTTCCACCCCTGGTGTTTCACTCTTTGTCATGGAGCTTCTTGGGAAGCTGTGATTAATGGGATGACGTCCCACGATTCTAAAAAACCTTGCTAACGCATTCAGTCTGCTGGGCCTTCCCTACACTGACATGGTCCATCTCGACTGCTCTTCATATTCACCCTCATCTTCATCCTCATGTTCACTACTACTTTACTGCATGTGAGGTTAAAAGGGTTAAATCTTCCCTTTTTCTCAATACTTTTAGTCTCTTGTTATTATTGTCCTAGATGCTTTTGCTTTGGGACTTTTATGTAGTCATCATTGTTGTTGTTACTGCTGCTCCTGTTTTGTCCTGTTATATTGCTTCTATGAGGAGTCAAAACACCCACAGTATTATTATTATACTTATGTTTTGTATGTTATGCATTATCTGTAGGGATTACACTTAAATATGGCAATTTTCTACCAATTTTAGTGTACAATTTCTGTATATTATCTGAGTTTTTAAATTTTAAACAAGCTAAATCATAAAATTTTAAATGTCGGTTTTGTAGATCAATGGTAAACAGTAAGAAAATAAACAGTTATTGTTCTTAAAAGCAGGAGTGTTTTCCCTGTGGAGAACAAATAAATATAAAAAGCTTATATTTATATGTATATATTTAGTTTGTTCACACTTGTCCAATAACAAAAAAGTTTAATCTAATCTAATCTAATCTAATCTATTTTCACTTGAAAATTTGACCAGAGTTGTCCAAACTCTCGCACATGACTTTGTCCTATTTTAATTACTATTAGTATTCTTCTTCTTCTTCTTCTTCTTCTTCTTCTTCTTCTTCTTCTTCTTCTTATTATTATTATTATTATTATTATTATTATTATTATTATTCAGTGAGGCTGACCTGGACAGAGTGGGGGACAGATTTGTGTCATTAGCTATGGTGCTGGCAGGCTGGGTTCGGAGTAGAATGGAAGACCTTTTAAAAGAGAACATGTTTATGGCTACTTACAGGAAATTGATTTGATTGTGCCCCAAACATGTGTGTTAACACCCCTGGCACTTTCATTGGCCATTTGTCTTAGGTGTCATGACAGAGGCGATTTATACTCACACTGGGGCTGTGTGTGTATGTGTGCTTGTGTATGTGTGCTTGTGTGTGACTGTTTGTTTGTGTGTGCGCGCGTGCATGTGTGTGTGTGTGTGCGTGCCCATATCTTTTTGAATGTGTGTGTTTATGCGTGTGTGTATGTATGTGTGTGTGTATGTGTGTGTGTGTGTTTAGAATATGATAATATATATATATAGGGTATTTACATCAAAAACATATATGTGTGTGTGTGTATTGTCATGTAAAATATCTTTGTGTGTGCATTTATCTATGAATGTGTGTGTGTTTGTGTGTGTGTGTGTGTTGTAAGCGATGCTGTGGAAGTGCACTTTAACTCCCTGCCAGTCAGATCGGTTGGATGATTAACAGTACATTAGTGCAGCTGGGGCCGCAAGAAACACACTTGCTCACAAATATTACTGCTCCAGAATTGATGTCCACACACACCAAGTCTCATGTGGTCAAACACACACCCCCAAACCCCCAAACCCCCCATCCAATACACTCCCGCAATCCAAATATGACAAGCTGAGTTCTAAGCACATTTCATTTGCTTATTTGAGCACTTTCACATTTGGTCTCGAGAAGATTGTAAGTGCTGCTCTTAATCAGTCTCAAGTTATGCATGAATCTGTGTTGGAACAGGAGCTGTTAGATCAGCCCGTTGAGTCAAAAACTAAAAATTAGCCTAGCATGAAGGTCATCTTAGGATTTAAAGAGTCTTATACCCCAAAATGTTAAATTTATAGCAGAAAAATTTTTCTGAACTTTAATACACTGTACTGTCTTGAGCCACCACACATTTCTTTATATTTTTATATGTTTGTGCAAAAACACTGTTTTATTCCTATCAAACTGTCTTTGGCATATTGAGTAGATACAAATTAAAGAAAGAAATGTGCAATGTGCCTAGATCCCTGGTGGCCAACCCACGGCTCCCGAGGTTGCGGCTCTTTGCCTGGTTTCATGCGGCCCTTACATTGATTTCGAAGTTTGTGTTTGTGTGGTTTTTTTTTATTTTTATGTGCCTGTTCACTGCGCTTGAGTTCAATACTAGAGCTGTAATACTCGGATCCTTTTTAGCGCTATCCCACTCGTGTGAGTGATAAACCCACTCTCTGAACGATCCAGATTCGGTTGCATGTTTTCGGCTGTGGGATTTCGACTCTGACTGACACAAGGAGTATAGTGAAAGAAAAATGCTACTGTAAATTATTATATTTTTGTTGGTGGACTTGGTTGAACTGAGAGTTTGTGTGTGTGAGACAGTGCACACAATGTTCATTGTTGAAGATGACTGGCTTGTGATTTTAGTACTGTAGGAGTCAATTTCTGTTATCATTTACAACAAATTTGGCTGAGCAGAGGTGTGTGTGTGTGTGTGTGTGTGTGTGTGTGTGTGTGTGTGTGTGTGTGTGTGTGTGTGTGTGT
>JBBJLS010071426.1:0-11114 GCA_037577275.1 Bryconaethiops microstoma | reverse complement strand
TTATATATAGTTCATAAGCAGCCATTTCCTAAAGATGAACAATCTGTATACTTATCAGGACTAATACCAGCTTGAATTGAACACTCAGATTTAAATTATTCGGCCCTACACAAGAGTGGAAGTGTCTAGAATTAGGTTTTTTTTTGTGACAGCAAAATTATCATTATAATTACAGTTGAAGCCCTGGTTTTACCTAAAATGAAAAAAAAAAGTTTAATTTTTATAGCTCACAGTAAACCATAGTGAATCCTAAATCACATCCACCAACCAGCGTCAACAGAATGTATTTTGCAGTAATTATTTGGTTACTTTTAAAAGTATTCAAACTTAAGAAATGGTATTCAAGCTGGCCTTGCACCTGAAATGGTTTGCGAAAACAGACTATATTGTTTACACAGTGACATTTTGTTCATTTTTATAGCTTACAGAAAGTCATACATAGTCCTAAACCCCATTCACAAGTCTGCCTTACTTAATGAAGTGCTGGATGTGGTTAAGGGGATGTATTTACTGATTTGGGTGATCTTTGACTTCTATTGTTTGTTAGTAAACTTCTGGTTCTTATCTAATAAAGCTCAATTTGGACTTCAAACAAGTTTTGATTGCTTGTATACATCTGGGATCAGTGGAAAATTGTACAAATGAGATTTTTTTAGCTGAACATATGTGTTACTTATTTACTGGACTCTCCTACATTACTACTCTACACAAACTCTCACACACCCTGTAATGTTCATTTTAGTCTTTGCTGATCTAATCCCATCATAATACTTGCCTCTTTTAGCCACAAGCAGAAACGTTACTGTTTCACCACCATTGCAGAAGGAGATGTGTGAGACACCTGATTTCATTTGCATTTCCCCAGTTCACTGGCCATGTACAGATTGCATCATACTAATGAAGAGAAGTTAAATGTGTTAGGGCATATTTAGAGTTTACACTATGAAAATAGGCATTTTCAGGCTTTTTTTTTTTTTTTACCACAACACAACAACGTGAATTTTCACTATACGCTCTTGTGCTCTTGGAACATAACCCCCAAAAAGCGGGGCGTTACTATATATATATATATATATATATGGTATGATCTTGATGCTACAAATGTAACTACTGAAGGCCTCTTATATTTTCCATTAGTCCACTTCCTGGAGCCACTCAGAGTAAACAGTGGAGTTGGAAATCCACTCTATACTGTTAATTGCTTGCAATAGTTAAATCGTGTATTTTTGGGCTTTCGCTAAACCCTGTTTTTGTATTTGTACTGTAGCTGACTTGTTTGCAGTAGGACAGCCTGTAGATTCATTAAAATGTAATTTATTTGCAGACACTGTCACACGCACCAGCCAGGTAAGGTCAATCAGGCAGAGATGATGACTCACCTCTCCATGTATATAAACAGGAAGTTGGTAGGTATCTGCATTCAGTCATTTGGGTTCAATGCCGGCTTATCTCGAAGCCCTCACCTCAACTCATCTAGTCATGAGTAACGCGGTTCTTTGGAACCAACTATATAACCCACTGTGTGCGTGTGAGAATGGTGGTTCCTGGTGGGAATCTTATATCCTTAACTGGAGCGTTCTCAGATCAAAATGCGTGGTCTACTTGGGCGAACTCTCAGCTTGATTCTGATCCCGATCTGTGACAGAATGACTGAGTCCACTGTGAGCCCAGCAGACTTTGCTGGTCTCGTGGAAACAGTGAACCGGCAGGCGGTGAAGGTTGTTAACCTTCAGCAGGAGGTAGCATGTCTGCGAACGCAGCTCACTACCCTGCAGAAGGCACATCAAGACCTAGCTGCCACGCAGCCGTTGTCATGAGCCGCAGTCCAAACCCCTCCCCCATCCAATGTGAATGTTTTCCCGAAAAAAAGGTCTTTGTGCCTCTTGCGCCTCCCCCGATCACCATCGTGCAGTCCAGGTGAATAGGGGGAGGAACTCACCTGGTCCACTGGCTGCCACCTCCTGCCTACCGACCGCTTCCTGACTAACACTCCAGGTACGCCTCCAATTGGGCCACCAACGGAGTTGGGGGTGGAACTCGAGGTGTTATCTCTGCCCGGTACAATCACTGCCATTGATGGTTGGCCCCTTTCATCCACCAAACAGTCCCATCACCCACCAAACCCAACCCATCTCCATGACCATCGGGGAGCACTCGGAAATGCTCCCCCTACTGATTACCTGTGTCACGTCACCCCCGATCATCTTGGGATACCCTTGGCTTCTCCAACACAATCCCCTCATCTTGTGGACCCAACGCAAGGTCTTATAATGAGGTCCAACCTGTCAGGAGTTTTGCCTCCAGGCGAGAGCTGAGATGTGCTCGGAGGGTCCGAGGCCCCCGACATGGACCCAGAGACCATTCTTGTCCCGTATCGCGACCTTGTGGGGGTCTTCAGTAAGCAACGGGCCATCTGACTGTCACCTCATCGCCCCTATGGCCATCGACCTCCAGCCCGGCGCGGTACCACCACGCGGCCATCTGTTCTCTCGGAGGAGCAGAAGGCCATGGAGGAGTACATCATCAGGGCACCCTCAGACCATCGTCCTCCCCCACCATGGGGTTCTTCTTTGTTAAGAAGAAAGACCGGGATCTCTGTCCTCGCGTTGACTATCGGGGGCTCAACCGGATAACCATCAAGAACCGCCATCCGCTCTCACTCACCAACACTGCCCTGGACAGTCTCCCTGGTGAGTGCTTCTTCACAAATCTCGACCTCCAAAGCGCCAATAACTTGGTCCACATCAGAGAGGGCGATGAGTGGAAGACGGCGTTCATAACCCCCACTGGCCACTATGAGACCCTGGTAATGCCGTTTGGATTGTGGCCTTCCAACACCTCATAAACAATGTGCTTCGTGACATGCTTGGTAGATGGTGCTTCGCCTACCTAGACGACATCCTCATTCACTCAGAGACCCTGGAGGAGCACACCCAGCATGTCAGGGCAGTTCTCAAGAGGCTGCTGGCCCATCAGTTGTTCTGCAAGCTGGAGAAATGCGCTTTCCACCACTGCACCACCACATTTCTTGGTTTCGTGATCTCCTCCCAAGGATCCCCAGAAGCTGGAGGCTGTGCGTTCTTGGCCCCTACCCGAGAAGCTTAAACAGCTGCAATGTTTTCTGGGGTTCGCCAATTTCTATCGGCGATTCATCCGGGGCTTCAGTTCGACTGCGGCACCTCTTAATGCCCTCACCAAACCATCTCACCCTTGACTGCCAAGCCATCTAAGCCTTCAGGACTCTCTGCACCCTGTTCATCTCAGCACCCATCATTCTCCATCCAGATCCATCCAAGCCTTTTGTTGTAGAGGTGAACACCTCCTATGTGGGCATAGGGCTGTCCTCTCTCAGTGAGGTCGAGACCAGAAGTTGCATGCATGCAGCTTCTTCTCCAGAATATTTAACCCCACACAGCAGTAATCCGGGGTAGGGGACCACGAGCTGTTGGCCATCAAGTGGGCTCTGGAGGAATGGTGTCACTGGCTCCAGGGGGGGGCGGTGACCCCTACCCCAGATTACTGCTGTGTGGGGTTGAATTTTCTGGAGAAGAAGCTGCATGCATGCAACTAAACAGCTCAAACCAGGCAGGCGCGCTGGGCCCTGTTCTTTGAACAGTTCGACTTCTGCCTGTCATACCCTCTGGGGTCGAAGAACACTGAGGCTGACGCCCTCTCGCGGCAACAACAGATGGAGAGCCCCTGGACGGAGCCTGCGCCTGTCCTGCCATCTCACCACATCCTGGCACCTCTCCGGGGGGGTGTGTGTGGAAAACAAAGTATGTCAGGGGCACGCCTTGGAGTCTCCACTGGCAGGCACCCTGGACGTCTTTTGTACCCACTGGGCTGTGCCAAGACAACCTCCAGTGGATCCAATCCTCTGTTATCGCCGGTCACCCGGGCACCTCCAGAACCCTAACCCTCCTCCAGTGGGCCTTCTGGTGGCCGGGATGGCCTCTGACATCAAGGGATTCGCACTGGACTTTGTCACCGGCCTATCGGACTCCAGCGGCAAGAACACCATCCTCACTATTGTCGACCGCTTCTCCAAGGCCCTGCACCTGGTAGCACTTGACGGACTCTCCACAACCAAAGCCACCGCTGAGCTGGTCCTCGAGCATGTAGTCCAATTGCATGGGTTCCCCAGGGACATTGTCTCGGACAGAGGGCCCAGTTCATGGCCTAGTTCTGGAGGGCCTTCTGCTACCTGATCAATGTCATCACCAGCCTCTCCTCAGGATATCATCCCCAGACTAATGGTCAGACGGAGCGGACCAACCAACAGCCTGAGCGCTTCCTTCAATATTTTGTGGCAGATCATCAGTGCTCCTGGGCCCGCTATCTCACTTTCCCACAACTTTCCCACAACCTCCTCACCTCCTCAGCCACTGGACTCAACGGGTTCCAGTCTCTGGTGTTTGAACACCAAGAGCCAGAGGTTGATGTACCATCGGCCCAACAGTTGGTCCGCAGCTCTGGACCCAAGCCTGCACCGCCATCCAGTGGGCCAATGCTCGCTACACCGAACACTGCCGCCAGCACCATCCGGAACGATTGTTCCACATAGGTGACAATGCCTATCTCTCCACCCGGAATATCCATCTCCTCACCGAATCACCCAAGCTGTCCCCCCGGTTCATTGGCCCGTACAGGATTACACACCGCATCAACCATCACCTACCAGCTCCAGCTGCCTGCCTCTCTCAAGGTACACCCTGTGTTTCATGTCTCCCAACTAAAACATGATTTCTCTTTCGTTTGTATCTGCAACTGGGCTCTTCCACCACATTATATTAAAGACCACATTATATTAAATTGTACAATGTCCTCTAAAGACTGAGCAAGTATTGTTTTAAAACTGCTCTACCAAAGGCCCAAAAATACAGAATCTAACACAATAGCAACAATTTCAAACCACTCAAAAGCTTGGAACCACTTGTCATATTTATAATTGTAGTCACTTATTCAATAAAAGAGCCCATTTCTGAGACATGGATTAGCAAAGACATGGACTGAGGAATCAATGGTGATTCAGAATTCTTTGTAGTCTAAGATTAAGCTTTATCAGGGTTTTCCCAATAACAAGAAATATAATAAGGTATTTTAAGATGTTTTATTCAATATTCAAAAGTTTTGTTGACACACTAAGATGTTAACATTCCCAAAACTTGGGGAAAACCCCCCCACAATTTCCTTGTTTTTTTAAATACAAAATATAGTAATTAAACATTGTTAAAGTACCAATTTCCAATTCAACATTTAAAAACAAAATTAGCACTGCACACTAACACTGAAGTAATTCACAGTGTTTTTTGAATGAAGCATAATACAAAAATGTAGGATACAGGCCATTGAAGGGATTAAAAATATATTCTGTAATAATAATTAGCATTCATTTTATATAATTTTGAACAGTATCATTCTTGAATGAAACTGCACTCATTTTGACCAGGGAAATCAAAGGACCTATTACTTCTTAGGACAATCAAAATACTGAGTAGAAGAAAATGGAGCTGACAAAAATCAATGTAGTCTCCATTTCCACTCTCTACAACTGATTTTATAGTGATATTTCCATGAAATCTGAGAAGACCATGGAGTATTTTGATAATTGTTGTTTATCCAGAGTCCAGAAGGATGAATCATGGGGCTTGGATCTGCAACACTAAGCCCTGAAAGTGGACTGTTCTGTTTATTGTCCCAAAACATGATAGGGCTCAAAAAAATCTTCTATTCCCACCCAGCCCGAAACTCTTGCTGCAGTTCAGCTCTTGACTCCTCAGTCAATACAGTGTGGCACACCACAGCCATGTTGGACTCCACTGGGTTTCCCAAATTGATCCTAATCACTACTGCAGGTACAAGGCTGCATTCAGAAGCCGACCAAAATACAGGGTGTACATTACAATTTCCTGTTCCTTGCTTTGGGTTGGCCCACAAGCTGGCAGTGGAGGCAGAAGGTCAACCAGTGGTTGAAGTACATTTTGCTAGTCCCTCGGGCACACTTGTTGCCATCTATCATGTGTCAGATTGGAGCAGAATCAGCAGGTCAAAAAGTTTCTTCTCAACATTTATTGTAGGCAGGGAATTAAAGCCTTACTTCTAATTGCTTAAGTTGTAAATGGTTTAACCCTTTGAATTTGAGGGGTACAGATCAGTGCAACAAATGGTAAATTGTCATCATACGGCAAAACAACTCCTTATTTGTAATTTCCCCCAGTGTGTGTTGAAGCTCGATGCATCAAGTAAAGCTTTATTGTCATCCCAGCCATATACATTAAGTACACGGTGAGTCAAAAAATTGTCCTCCGGGACCATAGGTGCAACATACAACACAACACTGTGCAGATGTACTGAGAGAGTACCTTCAGTGTACAGTTATAGTTGCGCAAATGTAGCAATTCATAGCGATTTTGTCTTGTGCAAATGTAGCAATTAGTGCAAGTATTGTAGTATGAAGGCAATGTTCAAGTACACATACATATAAATGTAAACAGTCACCCATAGCAGCCATAGAAAAAGTGAAGAGGCGCGGTTATGTAGTGCAGACCAGGGTGTGGAGTAGACAGTTCAGTGTGGGAGGGGGCAGCATGGTGATCAGGAGCCGCACTGCTTGGGGGACCTATGGCACAGACCTGCGTCTGTTGCTGCAGAAATGTCTACCAGATGGGAGAGAGGTAAACAGTTTGTGGGAGGGATAGAAGTGGGTCATCCACAATGCCGGTGGCCTTACAGATGCAGCAAGAAGTGTAAATGTCCTGCAAGCTTGGTAGAGAGCTGCCGATGATGCACTCAGTGGTCCGCACAATCCTCTGAAGGACTCTGCAGTTTCCATACCAGACTGTCATACAGCTGGTCAGGATGCTCTCGATGGTGTCTCTGTAGAAAGTGACGAAAATGGTTTGGGGAGGTGCACATTCTTCAGTTGTTGCCAGAAATGCAGGCACTGTTGGGCTATTTCGGTCAGGGAACCAGTGTTGTTGGTCTAGGAGAGGTCCTCTGAGTTAAAGGTGGCCAGCCTGGGTATTTCTAAAGTCAACAATCAGCTCTTTTGTCTTGTCAATATTAAGAGACACATTACTGTTCTTGCACCAGACCGCCAGCCGTTGCACCTCCTCTCTGTACGCCATGTCATTGTTGCGTTTGATGAGCCCTACAACTGTGGTGTCATCGGCGAACCTGATGACGTGGTTCATTCTGGAGCTGGACGTGCAGTTGTGAGTCAGCAGTGTGACACTGCCACATAAGTGCAGGATATAGCAAGACGCCACAAAAAAAGAGAGAGCCGTCTTATGAAAGGATTATCCTTAACATTTAAATCCAGGGTGAATGAGAAGTAATAGCCCTTAAAAACATTTAAAAATAACATTTGTTTAAACCCCATCAAGTGACGTGAGTGACCTGTCAATCAACGTCAACTGATTGGCTGATCAGGGTGATGTTCCCGTTTTTGAATGGGATAAAGGAGGGAAAAAAGCGTGCTGGAGGGGGGGGGGGAAACAGGGAGTCTATGCGGGATCTGTTAAAACTTTTCAGCTAAAAACAGTCTTTGCAAAGTGAACGTGCACAAACTCACTGGAGCCACGGGACTCAACCTTCCAAGGCCGTGGGGAAACTAGGCCGGTGAGCCTTTTCTTGTTTTTTTTTTGTTTTTTTTTGACGGAACATTTTTAATTCCTGGAGGATGTCAGTTTTTGGGTTATTTTTTTTGCTGTGCTGGGAGTATATATTTTTGTGTGGACTTTATGCCTTCTTGTGTTTTTGGTGGCGGAGTTTTTGCGGACTTGCTTTCTTTTCTATTTTTTGGTTTCGCCGCGTTGGAGAAGACTGGGCTGTGCTGTAAAAGTGCATTGCGAGCGCGCACGGAGACAGTCGCGTGTGCACTCTCGTCTTGAGACTTAGGGACTGAGAGACACACTTATTGTGAGCTTGGGAAAGGTGTTGTACATGGGTTTTGGGGGGGGATTATAAATGGTATAAAACTGTTACCCGTTTGTTGACTGGTGTTTTCTTGCTGGTAATTTTAAAGAAATCGAACACTTCTTTACCTTTCAGTCAGTTCTCATTTTTTTGTTGGTAATAATTCCTAGCAGATTGTTACAGGAGCGTGAAGAGTATCAGGCTCAACACACATCCCTGGGGGCACCTGTGCTCAGCGTAATAGTGTTGGAGCTGGTACAGCCGATCTGGGCTGTCTGGGGTCTCCCAGTAAGCAAGTACAGGAGCCAGTTGCATGGGGAGGTGTTCAGTCCGAGCAGGTCCAGCTTACTGATCAGCTGCTGGGGGATAATGGTATTGAATGCTGAGCTGAAGTCGATAAACAGCATTCTCACATGGGAATTATGGTTTTCCAGGTCTGACAGGGTCTGGTGGAGTGCAAGCAAGATCGCGTCTTCTGGTGACCGGTTTGCGCGGTACACAAACTGCAGTGGGTCCAGTGTGGGAGGGGGCTGCTTATTAATGTGGCTCAGGACTAGCCGCTCAAAGCACTCCATGATGATTGGAGTAAGTGCTACTGGGCGGTAGTCATTGAACTCTGAGACTGTGGCCTTCTTTGGAAGGTCAGACATCATGCTAAGCTTTATTTGGTGCATTTCCATGAGAAAATGTGAAGTGTGATTGCGTGGTTGCTATAAAACCAGTTTTTGGGGGCACACAAACGTTGGTTTCATTAGCAAAAAAGTTTGTGTTAAAACAATTGCTCCCCAGGCAGTCTTGAAGTCATGACGTTTTGGTTCAGAAACAGGCGCTCTACCCGTTATGCTATTGGGGGGCATACGGCTGAATGTGTAGCAGCATTCATGAGCTAATTATATTTAATTAGACCACAACAAACAGTAACACACGTCTTTTTTATGTAACTGACCTGAGCTTTAGTGTCTGGAAGTTGGTATTATGAGTGTGCTGTGTGTTTTGCCCTGTGTTTGTTTCTTCACATTTAATTAAAAAAAAAAAACAGAAAATAAGCACAAACTCTGACAAGAAGCGGCACCTATTTTTGCTATAAAAAGAATAATAGTGATAAAATTTAAGAACAATGGTATGATTGCTGATGCAAGCAAACATATAACTGCTACTGGGGTTTTATTAATGCAAATGCCCATGAACAATAATGCCCAAATTTCTTTTATTTTAAGTCTAAACACAAGATCTTTGAACCTGGGAAAACTTTCAGGATAGTCTCCACCCACAAGAGAGTGGGGAAAACCCGCAGGTGGAGGCGGGTCCAAGTGGTACAACAGAGTGAAAGAGCAGCAAACAGTAAGCATATAGGAGAGCAAACACGGGTTTTAGACTGTTTAACATAGCTTTTATTTGTTGAATAAGTACAGTAACCCCCCAGTTTTACATGGATCAGGAGTTGCAGAATCAGTCACAAGTGGATTTTTTCTGAGAACCTAACTGATAGATTTCCACAATAACGTGTAACCTGCAAATATTCTCCGCTTTTTTTTGGCAATGGTTTTTTTACGCATTTTACTTCTAAATTATTAAGAAAAATTTACTAATTTTGTAACATAAATATGAACATAAATTCAGCTACATTTCCATATAAAATGTATAAATGTTTTTGTACTGTCGTGAGAACACAAACAAAACGCTTTTGAGATGGTTAAATATGCTATACTAAAGAGCAGGGGCGGTTTGGGACTTAAAAAAAAAAAAAAAAAACAGCCTGGAGTTTCTTCACCAGCTGCGCAAAGGTCTGCGTCTTAGCCAAGAAAGACAGGCCGACGGCTGCTGTGCATCGGACAGCCATTCTTTTCCAGAACGCACAGATTGCCAGTCCACCCCTGACTCATCTTGAGTTTTTCCCTTGTTTTTTTTTTTTTGTTCTTTTTAAAGTCCAGTAGTTTTATTACTGTAAATTAAATTAAAAGAGGCTGTTCAGCTCAGTCGCCGTCCAATTTCTGCTTTAAATGGCAGGTCTCTACAATACAATACTCCTCCTGAAGAACCCTGAATAAGATGCGCTGCTGATGAACAGTAAATTATTGACTGTAAAAATTATTGGTGATTACCCCTACATTTTACTGTATTTTTATTACTAAAAATTACACTAATTTATTACTGTATTTACCTGTTTATACCAAAAAGAAATTACAGCACATACCAAAGAAAATGTCTGTGCATGAATTACAGTAGTCTGTATGGGCTTACATTTATATTTTCGTTAAGGACAATGTATTAAACTGAGTTTAAAATGAAATTAAAGTGTTTTGGGAGCACATTTGGGGCATATTTAGGGTTTACACTATAAAAATAGGCATTTTTAGGCTTAAAATTTTTTTTTTTTTTACCAAAACGCAATCAGTTTTTCACTATACGCGGGTGCTCTTGGAACGTAACCCCCGCCAAAAGGGGAGGGTTACCGTATACTTATATAAACTAAGGTTAAAAAATACTGGTACGGGAAAGTTTGACCGGTATCACAGCAATATTCGATTATATTTTTTTACAGTGACACTGGAACGCTGTGCTAAAACATGATAATTTTACTGCATTTATAATCCTATAAATATAAGGGACGCACAGTGACAATGGAATTATATCAGTATCGGCAGATATTTGGTTGAAAATATATGTTTAGATTTGACCAAAACTGGACTGATATTTCACACTGATATTTAGTGACTCACTTATTGCACTCCGGAAGAACAGAACGTTTAGACTGGAACAGGACGTTTTGGTGTAAAGTTTAAAAAATAAATGTTATATTCCTTTGTATGTTCAATCCAGGTAGAACCAGGTACATAGGTGCATCCTTAATAAAAAGAGTTGTTATAATTTTTTTATGTCCAGTCAGAGTAGACATCCCAGTTCATATGTCATATATTCCTGTTTTTTTACATTTTGTGCATCAGCAGAATGTGCTTGAAAAATACTAGACATCCCCGGACCAGAATTCTCCCTTTGGCTGCGTACCTTAAACCATCAGCATAATCTGATCTCACTATTAGTCAAAAGAAAATATTTATTTTATCAGAGGACTGCCACATAATATAAGCCTCATTGTCCAAGAAGAGACTACTCTGAAGAACACACACACACACACACACACACACACACACACACACACACACACACACACACACACACACACACACCCCCCCCCC
>JBBJLS010071425.1:0-7500 GCA_037577275.1 Bryconaethiops microstoma | reverse complement strand
CGTGGGCGAACTAGTTTGGTTGCGTGCGGTGGAAGAATACGCAGTAACGCGCCGTATGAGTAAGGGAGTTTTCCTTTTTCTTTTTATGTGGCTTAGTTGTGTTTTGATGTCCTAGATTATGATTTATAACTGTGTTGGGATCAGTAAGTGACTGAGGCTAGGGTGTGTTTCAACTTACACCAAAATTCAGGTTACATCACTGTCGAAGAAACGGATCTGTGTCGTAACTCGAGGATCCCCTGTAGAGTTACCCAACGTAATGAATGAGAGTCGGTTCGAGGTGCACCATAACACTGGTAAAACAGTTCCTTACTTTGAGGCGGCATCTGTAAACCTCCACTAAGGTCTTATCAACAGCTACCTTACCATGTCAACATCAAAGCGGTGGCAGTGGATAGACTGTTACGTTAGCCACTGCGCTAATCAGTGATAGTCTGTTCTACGGTAACCTGAACTATGGTTCTGAACAGAGCTTCTTGGAAGTGTCCTGCTACGCAGGAAACCTAACCACCATTAGCAAGTGCATGTTTTAATACCAGATACAACAAACGTGGCATGGTCACCAACTGGACACAACGTTTAACATGAGAAAGCAAAAGTCTGTTTTCTTGCTGCTTCCCTAAACATCACTTTCTGCTCTCACTCTCTCTCTCAGGTTCCTAGTTTTCCCTGTATGGTAATGCTATCTCTGTCTCCATCTCATGTCATGCTCTCTGTTCACAGTGACTCTCTCCTGGCTGGCATTGTGATCTCTTTTGTTAGCAAAGTATCCTCCCAGAACAGGCACCACTAGAGCCTATTGTTCAGCCTTAAGAGGGGATGTTAGGCTCTTAATGCAGTAAGAGACCCCTGGGTATTTACATATGTGTGTGTGTGAGTTTGAGAAGTACTAATGCAATGAAGACCGCAGGATCCACAAAGCGAGTTGTTCTGCCATACACTGGTGCTGGGTAGCACTGATAAAATTTTCAGATAAGATTTTCAGATGTGTAACTGAGTAATCTAACAAATATTTTGAAAGTCGATCAATAATGTTATTAAAGGAAAAAACTACAACACCTTCAACGACTCTACTGAAAAATAAACTAGGAAGACTTAGAAAGACTCAAAAAATTGAAACACATTATCACCATTACAATTGCCATTGAATTAATGCCAAATCTGGTTAGAGCACAAATGGAATCAATTACTAACGAGTTATCAGGTTTAGGTGATTATTTACGACAGCACCACATTCAACATCACAATATTCCGCAACTGTTAGTGTTTAAGAATTAATAATTATTAATGGTATTAATACTGACACTTCATGAACAGTTGCAACAATAAATTAATCATACAGCATGGCTTTGCAATTACATAACATACCGCTGTAAAGTAAACAGCCAGAAAGCAGATCTCCCATACTAGATAGTCCATAGCAGATGTTTTCTATATATGCTTACAATTAGCTAATTCAAATAATTTTAATTTTCCCTAACCCTGAACCTGGCTCTAAACCAAACCTTAATCTCAAAACCTAAGCTTCATCCTGGTGTAAAAAAAAAAAAGAAAGAAAGAAAATTCAAGTTGTTTTGTGACACTAACGCTGGTATAGACGATACTCTGCTCAGCACTACCATAATGAGATGCTATCTCATACTGTCCTCTATACATGAGAAAAGATTAGAAGACTGTGTGTGTGTGTGTCTCTGTGTGTATGTCGGCTACAAGCAAAGAAGTGATTAATGACATGTCAGTCGTCACAATGCCTTCAGGAGACCAGCTGTCTGTCGGAAAAAGATCTGAAACATGGCACGCATACACAGAATGAAGTGATAATTTTACCCTTCCTGTCCCGTCCTTTTATGAAGGAGTGTGTGTTTCTGCTCCCAGCATCTTTTCTCTGTGGATATCTAAGCAGGTGCTGACTGATGCTTCACACAGTGACAGAAAAGAGAGCTGGGATGATTCTCAGCGTGCCGTTCTCACACTGACAGAGTGCAGAGTAATGTATAACCTTCTTTTAAAGGAGGAACGCCACTGCTATCCCAAGCAAATCCTTTTTAAATTCTTCATTATTATTATTATTGACAGTAATACTAACAACTGCATCCACCATACACTCTTGGCTGCTGGACCACCCTGCATATAATGTGGTGAGGGGACCAATAAAATCATTTCAGTCGGATTTTGGACAAACTTTTCTTTAGGCCCAACTCTGAATAGAATACGGTTACCCAACATAAAGGATGAGACTCGGTTTGAGCGGCAACACAACACTGATAAAACAGTTCCTTACTTTGAGGCGGCATCTGTAAACCTCCACTAGGGTCTTATCAAAGCGGTGGCAGTGGTAGGATTGCTACATTTACATTTACGGCATTTAGCTGACACTCTTATCTGGAGCGACGTACATCAGTGCTCAAGTAGTCCACATCTAATTCTTAAACCTGTATTTAAAAAAAACCCTGTTATGTTTGCCAGTAGAGCTGCTCGAAATTACTGGGACATCTAGCTTCCCAATATATTGCCACGGCAATACAAGCCTGCACAAAACATCACGGGGCAACAATTTTGTTCCAGCAATTCTGCACTATTGTTTAATAATATCTTTTATTCTTCTGTTGTACTGAGCATGCGAATGACAAAATGAATTTCCCTCTGTATAAAGTTCTTCATTATCTTATCTTAATATGCAAATGAGCCTTTATCAAATTGAAGTGTGATGTGTGAGGATCCTGATCAATCACAGATAGGCTTGGGTTATCTGAATGAATCAGGGCAGTCCCATGAAGCAACAAAGCAGAAATCATTTGGTAAATATCTGACCTTTCAGTATATTGGACAGTATATAACTTTGAATTACAACTTTTAGATGACCAACATATGAGGTAGAGTCTATATGTGCTGAAAATAATATATGTGCTAATAAAAATAATAAGGGATCTTCTCTGGTGCCTTAAGACAGATCACAGCACTAGAATGTAGTGTAATCTTTACATGCATTTTTGTAAATTTGGCTTTCAGAGGTGGTTGACATAAAAATGACAACTTGGTTTCTCAGGGAGATATCTTTAAAAATTCAAATAATATATGTTTTACATTTTTAAAGAAACATAAATATAACATTTATCTCAAAAACCGAAAAGTATCGTTCAGCTCTATTGGGATGTTCTATTCAGAAGCAAGCCTGCAGTGAGAGTAGACAAACGTGATTCCCAAGCCTTAAAGCACCAAACCACTTTACCATCAGTCGCTTGGTGTTTCTGACAGACATACTCACACACTTTTCTTCACTTACTGTGATAGCCCCTCCTTACATCTGTATCTTTGAGCAGGGGACCAACCACCAGTGGGAAGAGTTTTCTTTCTCTCTCTCTCTCTCTGCGCGTGTATGTGTGTGTATTTGTGTGTTAAATAGTAGCTGTAGCAATTTTGAAAAACTCAAGTAAAATAACAGGAAGGTGGTATTTCATGAGATACAAGTAAAGAACAGCACGAGCAAAGAACAGAGTAGAGAAAGTTAAAATTATACTATCCCTCATTTTCCTTAAATCAGTGAAGACACTGGGGTTACCAGGCTTATGTAGCTAACAAATAAATATTTGTTATGCATATTACACACCAATTAGCACTACGCAAACACGCCACAAACGGTAATCTCAAAGAGACTTGCTAAAGTGGTTACTGATGTACGACATCCAGTTACTTAGACATGCCAATTAATGGGCATCAAATATTTAAAAATAAATGATTGAAAGTGACATTGGCAGTTTTTTTGGTCGACAACTGTGTCAAAATTCAGAGTTATAATAATATTGGAAAGCTTGTTAAGCGGAAAGGAGAGAAGAGAGAGGAAGAGACTGCACATAGGACAGATAAATGAGATAAATCCCTCAAAGCACAGAGGGAGGTCTGCAGAGAGAACGAACAGAAGGGAGGAAAAGAAGAAAAGGAAAGCAGGGATGTGAACCTCATCATGGCCAGCCTTCAAAAGGCAAGATATCGTAAAACAACACGGAGAGAAGAGAAATGAATACACCAGTGGTGGAGCACATGGTGGGGCACCCTGTGTCCATTCTAGGCCTAGTGTGGGTAAGAGAGAGAGAAAGAGAGAGAGAGAGAGAGAGAGAGAGAGAGAGAGAGAGAGAGAGAGAGAGAGAGAGAGAGAGGAGGCTGCAAGCAGATAATTATATGGGGGTCTTGTTACAAACTCTGAAAACAAAAAGACACTGTACTAGCAGCATCCTTTACACACACAAAAATGTTAATTAAAAATGTGAGCTCTGAAAGAAAGAGAAAGAATCGGGGGTGAACTGAGGGACGGGGACAAACACAGGCATTGTGAGGAAGGAAGAAAAGGGCTTCAATGAAAAGAGAGATGAAAGATTGGAGGATCCAAAATGAAAATGCTGACTGTGATGAGCAACAGAAGAAAAGAATCAGAATAAAAGAGAGTGAAAACAAGAGAAAAAACAAGAATTTGACTCTGCATCACCAACCCACCAGCTAATAGGATGTCAGACATGCACTGTTACAGATTATTTACGTTTTATAAAGGAAACTTGTTTTATTTTAGATATTTTTATTTTTCAAATCTGCAGATTATGACAAATTAATAAGTGGTACAAACCTAGGGGACAAAAAAATTTGACTAGTCGTGTATGTTTATGTTGGAAGATGGATTTTATGATGAACTGCCCTTGTATGTAGTGAGGTGTGTACAAGAAGGATGTTAGATTAAAGGGTAGTCAGTGTACATAAGACAAGCTAAACGATGACATCATAATCCAGCATTTCTCAAGACAGGCCTTGGCAACTCACACATTCTATATTCCCACCACTCCCACTGAATACCTGCCTCAGGTGTGTTGGAGCTGGAACAGAAGCAAACTGGAACAGGTGGGAGTTCCTAATGACTGGACAAGAAACACTGACCTAACCAGTCCTGCCATTTTCACCTAGTCCAAGTTAAAAAAACATCTTTAAACACCTCTTCAAAATTAGGCTATTTTTGCTTATTTAATCTATTTTTCCCCCATTAATAATGTGTTTCATTTCCAAATGTTGTTGTCACATCAACTCTGACATCTAAAAAGGCCAAAATAATGTATTTTTATTTTATGTGTCACAAACTAGAGTTCCAAGTAAGCAAACATGTGTATAGGATTGTATTTTACACTCTGTAGTTACTTCCAAGGCAAATAAATCATTTATTAGTCTAAAGAATGATTACATATAAAAAATTAGCATAATGAATTATGAAACTAATTTTTCAATAGTACAGGTAACATGTTATATAGTGACAGAATAAACAAAAGCACACATAGCACTAATCTCACACGCTGATCCATTTTACTATGATCAAACTGGACATTCAGAGACACACACACACACACACACACACACACACACACACACACACACACACACACACACACAGATTGAAAGGAAGTAGAAAAAACATATACATGTACTGCCAAACGCACTGTGTTTTTCTTGCTGATCTTCCTTGATCATCACAACACCCCTTAGCTTAATTATTAACTAGGCCTAATAATCTTTCTGTTTGACGGAGCGTGATGGGACGCAGTGTCTAAATAGTTCTAAAAGTTCAGTTTATAAATATATCAGCTTGTTATTAATACCATTCACTTAGTAATTATTAACATGTTTATCAGTTGGGAATATCATTAATGTATCAATTATTATATGTAACATAAAAATCATTATTATTATTAATTGTTAACAGCCATTAAAGGTTTCTGCATATGATAAATAAACTGAGCATTAAAACCCAGAAATGCACCCAATTACATCTACTAATTTTTCACTATTCATACATGGTGACCTTGAGCATGGTGACCTTAAGTGACCTTTGTAGCTGCTCCAGAGTGTCTAGGTTCATTGGCAGTGCATTAAGGGTAGATAATATAAACTATACAGTGCTGTACACAAGTTTTAGGCACCTATGCAAATTGTTTAAAGTCATTTTTATCAGTGTGTGATAAATCTTTCTGCCAGCGAAGTTAACTTTAGAATAAATGCAAACGAGAAAGCAGTAAGAAGTATCACGATATGTCTTGTTTGTAAAAAAAAGTAGCTGATATTTTGTAAGACGGTGGAAACCACATGTAATACTGGACTTCCACAAGGAACACACTAATATACTGAACATAAAATCAGTAATTAGTGTATAATTTTATTTGTAATTATTCTATGTAGTTTTATTTAGTAATATTAATGTGAAAACAAGTACTCACTTCTCAGTTAATCAGTTTTAAATATTTCTTGCAGGTGCGTAAGACTTTTGCACAGTGCTGTAGGTCTCGAACCGAGCCCAATGGGGATCAACAAAACGTCAGATCTCGGGATGACATTAGGATCATATGGGTTTAGGTTTCTAATAAGAGGCGTCAGTATATTTCGCATTCTCTCTCACTCTCACACTCACACACACACACACACACACACACACCCCCTACTCATCTCCCCCCTGACTTCCCCTGCTAGCCAAAGGACCCTATTAGCCACTTTTGCGGTCGGAATAATGAGTACGCCATGTTCCAATGCTTTGTTGAAGGAGTGAAATTAAAAATGTGATGCCAGGTTCGTTCTAACCTGCTTCTTAGGAAAATTCTGTGGATAGGATGATAAACAGCATCGTTCTGTATCAAATTAAGTGCACCGATTACAGAGGATGACAGGTTTAAGGGCACCCCAAGTCAAGAACTCAGGTACCAAAATTGTCTCTGAATTGAAGTTACGACTTGCATGTTCATGTGCAAATTCCAAGACTGCCCCTCTCAGATATATATGCCCGCCTCAGGGAAAAGGTCCAAACACCATTTTATTCAGGCAAATGCAGAAATGGAATTTGACCACAAAGATGTTTATAATGTCATTTTCTTCATCATCTCCAACCTTACTCTGAGCACTGAGCGGAAAATATGGCTGGGACGACAAGCAATTACAAAAAAATGATAAACTAGAACAACATTATCAATAATTATCAATAAATTTAGACTTAATATAGGTTAAATGTGTGTGTTACAGATGTGACAACACTGGTGACATACACTGAAAGTGTTGCAGATGTGTAAACACTGATAATAAATATTGAATGTGTTAAAGACGTGTGAACACACTGATGACCACTGAGTGTGTTATAGACGTGTGAACACAAATAAATGCTGTGTGTTACAAATGTGTAAACACTGATATTAAACAGATTGTTACAGATGTGCAAACACAATGATAATGCATAGTGGGAATGTGTTAAAGATGTGTGAACACACAGATGTTAAACACTGTAATTGCATTACAAATGTATAACCACTTACAATATTACAAATTTGGAAATACTGATAAACAATATGAGTGTGTTACAGCTGTATAAACACTGATAAACACTGAGTGTGTTACAAAAATCCAGCAGGACATATTAGTCCTTCAATTCATGCTCTTATTAACTAAATAAAGTTGTAAACTCGTGTGTGTGTGTGTGTGTGTGTGTGT
>JBBJLS010071424.1:0-11114 GCA_037577275.1 Bryconaethiops microstoma | reverse complement strand
CGTGGAATTCCAATAAAATAGATTCATGTTTGTGGCTGTAATGTGACAAAATGTGGAAAAGTCCAAGGGGGCCGAATGCTTTTGCAAGCCACTGTAGTAGTAAATAAAGGACAGTATGACTGCACATGAAAGAGGGTATGGTAGTGTTTGGGATAGTATTGTATGTGTGAGACCAAGTATGGATGTCCTGTAGGAAAGGGAGAAAGGGAGAGCATGCATGCTCACACAAAAAATGCTAAGCACAGAAAAATGCTCAGCACATCTCTAGGGTGACATGGTGATTGGCAGTTAACTTGAGGGATCACAGTGGAGCACTGCCATCTCAGTAAATCCCATCCAGCACAGTGAGTGTGTGTGTGCCATGGGTCAATTGATTTGATTTTCAGGACCAATAATTAGTATGCTCTGGACTGGTGAAGAACAAAGCTTCCTACAGAGGGCTTGCTAAAGTGTCAAGTGAAGAGTCGACTCTGTAGCAGAGTCCCCCTTCCAGTGTTTGTTTTGAGTTTGCTCAGAGTGAAGGTCCTCCAGAACTTTGTATAGAACTTGAACTTTCTTTATTAAACTTCTATTAACTTCTAAGCTGTCTCCTGCTAGTGTTTCCAACCCTCACCCGACATGACAGAGGTTTTTTTATATTCATATAAATAAGAAACATGAATGAGATACAGGTGAGACCAGCTGCACAAGACTGGAAGGGGTTAAATTTATGTTCAGCCTTCGATGTGTGGGAGAGTGGCACCCGCAAGACATTAAATAGACAGCAAATGTGGACATTACGTAAACCTTCTGGACTGATGTGTATTGCACTGTAGGTCTGATTACTGCACAGACAGCAGTTAGCAGCATTAAACAGAGCTCCAGGGATGACAGAACACTACAATAAACAAACAATAAATAGACAATGTAGCAGCATAACAGTAATGTGACTGGGAAACTTAGTTTATCAGAAATTAAAATAATGCACTATATATACACGTTATTGCACATGAGCATATGTTGCACTGGAATCATAACAGCATAGAAAAACAGGGTTACAGAGTGCAGGTGCTAATTGAGTGTAGTATGAGTGTAGCACAGTATAAAACAAAGTATAGACATTTTAAGCACTATGAATAGCATAAAGGTAGTTAACATTAAGTGAGGTAGTTGATAGTATCAAGTGAGGTTATTAATAGCATAAAATGAGGTAGTTGAAATGTGCTGGTCAACCAGGAACTAGAAATTTATGAGCATTTGTGCCCAGGAACTTAGTGTTGTTGACCCTCTCTACACCAGTGCCATCAATGGTGAGAGGTGGGTGAGCAGTGCTGGATTTCCTGACGTCAATTATCATCTCCTTTGTCTCAACATTGAGAGAGAGATTATTGTCTTTACACCAGGCTGCCAGTCTTGTCACCTCCTCTGTGTAGGTTGAGATGTTGTTGTTACTTATGAGACCCACCACTGTCATGTCATCTGCAAATTTGATGATTTGATTGGAACTGTACTCTGCTGAGCAGTCATGGGTCAGGAGCGTGAGGAGCAGAGGGCTGAGGATACAGCCCTGTGGCGCACCTGTGCTCAGGGTGATGGTGCTGGAGATGTTGGTGCCAAAACGGACTGACTGAGGCCTTTCAGTCAGAAAGTCTAAAATTCAGGATGTTGAGGCCCAGCCTGCTCAGCTTTGTGGAAAGTCTCTGTGGGATGATGGTGTTGAATCCTGAACTGAAGTCAATGAACAACATCCTAAAATGGGTGTTTCTCTTATCCAGGTGGTTGAGTGACAGGTGTAGTGTAATGGATATGGCATTGTCTGCAGCTTTAATATAGTTCATGACTAATCTCTCGAAGCACTTCACCATGATAGATGTGAGGGCTACAGGATGGTAGTCATTCAGGTCGGTAACAGATGATTTCTTGGGAAAGGTGAAGAAATGATTGTGGTAGCCTTGAAACATGCAAGAACAACAGCTTGTGTTAAACACATCAGTGAGGACGTTGGCCAGCTGGTCTGCACACTCCTTAAGCACCCGTCCAGGTATGTTGTCCAGACCAGGGGCTTTGACCAGAGTCCTCCTTACTGCAGCTGTGGTCAGGCAGATAACTTGCACCGCCGAGTCAGAAATGGCATCATGTAGCCACGTTTCTGTGAAGATTAAAGCGCAGCAGTCCTTCACGTCTGAGCCTTAAGTAGTCCTTGTCATCCAGGGAGCGTGTGTTCGCCAGCAGGAGAGATGGGAGAGCGGGTCTGTTTGGTTTAGCCTTTAGCCTAGCATGGAAGCCTGCTAGCTTGCCGCGCTTCCCTTTGCGGTCACACCGCTTACGGGCGAGCTATTGCCGGCTGATGGCTCCATACTGCCCCGAGGTCTGTCGGCCTGCTCTGTGTAGCAGGCGGAGCTCCCGCAGGGTCTTCAAGACCATTGCGTCCAGCGTTGTTTGTCATGGTTACAGTAGCTAAGAAGACTTTCCCGGTCAAACACTCGGACATGCTTGGCACTGGAACACTTAAGTAATGAGTAACGATTACAACTAGGACAATGACTTGAAACATTTAGCACCGCTTCTGAGTCACAAGGAGAGGCCGCTGCGCAGATGTCTACTCACACCGCCATCTTGTTCCTGTATCACCCTTTCCAGGTCTGTAGGGGGGAGATAGCCTTTGACCTTTGCTATAAGTCTATAATATAGTTTACACTAGTAGAAATGGAGTAAGTGTTACTGAATAGACTAATGAATTAGCCTGAGGAGTCAGCCTATTACCTAGCTCTTTTGAGGATGATCAAACTGAATGTGTTCTTAGAAGTGGAGCCTTTTCTGTTCCTTTTTGGTTTCTTTCAATAAAGTACATAATCTCATGGAAGTCTGCACTCGTGCCTCACCTTTCTCAATCGGACGAAGATCCGGCGTGACATTTTACCTGCCATAATGGGCTGCATGTGAAGCCTGTCAGGTGGTGTCAGCATGTGTGGCTCTACACAACATCACCTGGGCCCACCAATATTGTTGACCCTTTGACCCTCAACCACCTCACAGAGCGTGCTGTGAGAGAAGCTATCACACAGCAGTACACAGGCAAAGAAGGAGAATCAGGAGTCAGTGTTTCATCACCCACATCCACCTGAAAATTAAAGGAGTACATTCAGCATGTCACATCAGCACGGTTCACACTTAGTGAAACAGTCGTTTGCACACTCACCTGTACCTCAGGATCACAGGAGATGTTGGGCTCTGCAGGTGGCTGGAGCAGCTCAATATTCTCCCTCTCCACTGAACACAACACATAAACTGGAATGTCATGACTGCAGAAATGTACACACTGTACAGAGTGATAGTGATATTAACCTGCACATAAAGTGTGGACATTCCTGTGCCACCTAGTTCTGGCTGGACACCTCTGTCTACCCCTCCATAATGGGCCTTCCTCTGTTGGCCAATGCCAACTCCTCTGCAGGTTTGAAAGCTTCAGGAGGCCCTCCACCTATCCTTTGCACCAACCATTTTCTTATTGACTGTAAAACATATACACAAGCTATTGACTGGAGCTTAGACACACTACATTTCTCATAATGAGTAGACATATTAATCCATTAACTATTAATACATGAGCCTACAACTTGAAATGATGTCCCTGTACTTCATCTTTATTTGCACCCAAGTACACTTCCCACTGCTATTGCATCTGAAATGTTAAAACAGTTATTATTAACACAGGATTACATGTTGAGTAACCTCCCAGTAATTGCACTTTAGTAGGTATTACATTATTTAAAAGGCCCACTTCTGACATGTGACGCATCTATATACCTCTATACTTATTTAAAGTGTTTTATTAATTTTCAGACAGCATTTAAATAGTCTAATAA
Source organism: Bryconaethiops microstoma (assembly GCA_037577275.1). Taxonomy (NCBI): domain Eukaryota; kingdom Metazoa; phylum Chordata; class Actinopteri; order Characiformes; family Alestidae; genus Bryconaethiops; species Bryconaethiops microstoma. Next base: position 7,269 of record JBBJLS010071424.1, on the reverse strand, counting down.
GTAATACTCAAAGAACATAAGACAATGCACATGTACTTACGCATTTACTCAGTAATACGTTGTCAACAAGCCTGCGTGCCTTTGTTGGCGGCTGTGGTGCTGGACTTGCATTGCAGCACTGATTTGTGTTGAGCGTGCCGATTATTGATGCTTTTTTTTTGAAGGTGGGTAGGGATCAACATGGGCACTCTAAGCTGTCACTGCTGACCGGGAGCACCCCAGAATGTTTACCATTATATTATTATTATTTGTTAGGCTGGACCTGGGGATACACAAAAGAAATGACAGAGAAAGTTAACCCTTGTTGTGAGACTCCAAATGTGGAGTCTAACAGATGGGCAGGTAGTCTTGCCTTTTGATCTTATAACGCTACTCAGAGAGAGTTGGGAAACCCACCAGTAACCCATAATCTAAACAATGCACAGATCACGATAAAAACAGGTAAGAAACCCACAGTGTACTCATGGTACCGAAGCATTCTGGCTGGTGACGATGGAATAGTGCAGAGCTGAGCTTTGTTTACCTGTCTGGCAACACCTTAAAAAGTCTTTCGGTGATCACTTCCTCTTCCTTGTTGTAATCACAGGACCACCCCCCTTCCAGGGCTAGCACCTGACGGAGTTGATATCCTGATGAGAGCCTGGTGGTCGAACAGATCAGATGGCAGAAGGCCTTCCAGACTCAGGCTACAAACTATTTTGTGGAGAACTTAACTGTTGGGACATGACTTTCTCTAAAATATTAGATAGATATGATAGACTGGAAATAGCTAGTTTTCTTTAACAGCGGTTTAATAACTGCTAGTTTAAAGGGTTTTGGAAAATAACAAATACTAAGGAGTTTATTACTGATAAAAGAAGTCTTCTGAGTGGTTTGTGGAAGAACAGCTATGTTATCCACATTAACACCAATGATCACGATTAAATCAAGAGGGTAACTGAAATGGTGAGTAGACCCATTTGAAAGAGTTTCACAGGATGTGAAGATCAATACTTAGGGAAGATCAATACTACCTGTGAAAGGTTCCAGACGAGCTATGCTTAAAACTCTGCTTTGAGGGGACTGACACTGAGGTAAAGCCATGAATTAGCCACACTATTATTTAAGTGAGTGTGTATGAGAGAGAGAGAGAGAGAGAGAGAGAAAGTATCACCAGGAGAATGGAATCTGCTTTTAGTCAATAACCACAACCCAATCCTGACAGCATGACTGATTTGGGCTTTGGAAAGTGCGCGGAGAGTGGGTGGACACATTTGGGACTGATTTTCCTGATTGGCTGGATATTAGGAAATGGGAATGACCGCAAGATATTATCCAAGAAAGCAGAATTTTTGAAGAGGGTGGAGAAGCTTAGGCAAACTGAAACACCATCAGGATTTTTTTGTCATTTTTTTACATAATTTATAATAATATGAGCAGCTTTTCATACTGAAATTTTCAATAGAAATAACCAAAAATTGCTCAAAGGAAAATATTAGATTAACTTACATTAGCTTCCTGTGTAGCAGCTTTTTTAGAGAGGTTTTGTCCCAGTGGCAATGATATACATAAAATATAATTATGTTTCTCCATATATCTGTTTTCCATTACAACATTGTTAGAATATAATAATATTATTCAGCTTAGTTTGAGATGTCTTAAGAAGAGCTGGCCCAAATAGCATTTATCAGGTCATGTCACTTTATTTATATAGCACAAACAACAGAAGTTGACCCAGAAGTGCTTTCCAGTCGTGACAGATGGATACCAATACAAGTATACATGAAGAAAATGGAGTTCAAGCATGTAAAACATAAATTAAGAGTACATTTGACAAAAAACATGGGGCACATCAGAATGAACTAAAAGCAAGGTAAAAAGACTTCAATAGATGAACAGGACTAAATATGGAATGTGAATTCCAAAGCATATTTAAGGAGTTACAGTTTTCCAGCCGGGAGGTAATAAAAGCATGGATTTTCCAGGGCCATATGAGATATAAAATCGCATTAATGGTTTTAAGCCGATAAAAACTGCCCCTCACAACTGTACTGACATGTTTGTTAAAATTCAGGGTGTTTTCACACTTGGTCTTTTTCAGCCCTTAAAGCAAACTCAGATCGATTAGTCAGAATTTTTTGCGTATATGTGCAAACACAGACCCCCCTGAATCGAACCAAACTGAGACCACCTCTGGAGGTGGTCTCGGTCCAGTTCACTTTAAGTCCGAGGCACTGTTCCGTTAACTCATGTGTTATGAACATCAAAACGCTCGGGGTTCACTTCGACAGTTTTCGACCTCTAGACTTGCCATAGGTAGATCACATGGTACAGCCCCAGGAAACCATATGTGTCTATGTGGGGAAACAGACAAACTAAAATGATAATAAAAAATAAAAACCCAATACATAAATATAAAATTAATAAAGGGACCTAGAGATTGTCAAGATCAAGTTTCTCTACCAAGTTGCAGGGCCTCAAAGCATTCTTGCTCTCCATCAGTTGAAGAACAATAGTAGCATACATATTTGTGGAAAATGTAGAAGTTTGGTAGAGCTTTTACTCTCTACTCTCATGGAGAAAAAAATCCTAAGAATGGTAAGCGTGAAGAGACAACAGCGGCAGGTTGGATGAGGAACAAAATGTGTACAGAACAGAACTTCTAAGCTGAAGTGGACCAGAAAGAGAACTCTCTGTCTCGCTCGCTCCTTCACTTCACGCAGACATGCGTAAGCAAACGCACGCACACACACACACACACACACACACACACACACACACACACACACACACACACACACACACGAGTGTGCACAGCATATGCTCAAGTTTAAATGTTTTATTCATCTCATGCAGTCCTACTTAGTATAACATACAGTGAAATGATTTTCCGGATATGCTTTTGCTACACAGTGAGAAGTCAATAATTGACAAGACAATCTAACTAAATAGAAATAAAAATTTTAAAAAGAAGACAAATTGAAAATTTTTTTTTTTATAAATGTAAAAAATTAATAAATGTGCAAAAAAATTAACAAACATGCAAGAAACTGCAGGTGTGCAAAAGCTGCAAATGTTGGAAGAAGGGAGATTGAAAAGGACAGTCTGCCATGAAAAACCTTGTCTGGATGAAGGTGGTGACCTCGAATCTCTATAACTGCCTTAGATGGCAGACGCGTTGTCTGACTCTGGGGCAGCTGGTGGGCTAGTGTTTAGGGCATTTGCAATGCTATCAGGAAGTCATGGGTTTGATTCCCTGAGCAAGGTACCATCCCCACACACTGCTCCTCGGGCGCTGTGTTAGTGGCTGCCCGCTGCTTCACTTGGTGAATGGGTTAAATGCAGAGGAAGAATTTCGTTTTGTGGTGTGTTCACATATGACAGAATGGTCACTTTCACTATAGAGACAGTGTGTGTGTTCCAGGTAAGGTCCTCAGTGATGTGGACACCAAGGACTCTTTCCACTAGGGTACCAATGATTTAGGTCTCCTAAAGTCAATCACCATCTCCTTGGTTTTGTTGATGTTCATGATGAGGTGATTTTCCTTACACCACTTCACTCCGGCAGGCTCTCTCATGATTTCTTTCCCCCAGTCAGAAAAGAGTGTGCTGAAGCCCAAGGAATACATCCCAGTTTACATCACAGAGATTGTCCTGCCCTGTTTGTTGTTTTTAACCACATGAATAAAGAATTGGAAGTGGACACGGACTGGGAGTTTGTTACTTTTTACTGTCCATGTCGGAGTATCACAGAGAAATGCAAACAGGCATATCAATGCGTTCAAACTGAGGACCACCTTCCATGCTTGAACCATAGAGAATATGGGAGAGATAACTCCGCATAGTCCATACACTACACTTACTCTCCTTTTAGATAAACACTTCATATTACCCTCATAACAAAACATTCATCCCCAACATGCAATACAGATTTTTTTTTTCCCCAACAGTCCATGGGTGAACATTTGAACATTACAAATGTTCCCTTTCTGGGTAATGCCTCTGGACTAGTGGGGTAACAGGGCTTTTGTCTGGAGCAAGGGTCTCAGTTGTAGGTGACACACTGGTGGGAGTGGTGTGATTGTTATCAGGGGTGTGTCTGGAGCTGGCTAAGTATTATTTTTTGAGCTGTACATCCAGAATCTGGTCTACATGGCGTCTCCATGTTTGTTTACAAAAATCAACTGTGCGCTGTCCACCTCCCTCCTTTGTAGTCACGTGCCAGGACTTCCTGTCCAACCTCAAAATCCCTTGCAGCCCTGTTTGACATATGGCTAAACTGTTTATTCTACACTTTCCTCCATAGATTTGGTTTCATGAGGTCAATGCGAGACCTAAGATTTCTGCCAAGTAATAGCATTGCGTGTGAACGGAGTTTCTGTAGGCAAAGAGGAAGCTGTCCATTTTGTGTTGTAGAGGGATTTTCTCCTTGTCCATCGCCTTCATTGACCTTTTAAAGGTTTGCACAAACCGTTCTGCTAACCCGTTCATTGGTAAGGGGTTGACTTGAAATGTTTTATGCCATTTTTCTTCATGAATAGAGAGAACTCCTCTGAAGTGAATTGGGCACCGTTGTCACTCACAATTTGTTCTTGTAAGCCATTTCTGGCATAAATGGATCTGAGAGTACTCACAGTCTTTTCTGTGCAAACTTCTGGTGTATTTTTGTATTTCCGCATTTGTTACAGGCAACTGATCCACTACTTCTATATGAAATATTTCAACGGGTTCTGGAGAAGTCGTCTTTTCGCTCTCTCTCAAAGGCAGTGGCAGGTGTGACAACCCATCAGCATTGCTGTGTTGCCTGGTTCCTTTGAATTCAATCTTGTATGAGTGAGCTCTTAAGAAAAGTGCCCATCGCTGCAGACGTGGAGCTGTCATCACTAAGATTCCCCTCTGGGGATTAAAAATCGACACCAGGGGTTGATGGTCAGTCATAATCGTAAATGTTTGCCCATATAGGTTATGGTGAAACTTTTTACTATACTATGCTGAGGGCCTCACGGTCTATTTGTGCATAATTGCATTCAGTGCTCATCAGTGACCTTGAGGCGAACGCCACTGGTTGTTCCATTCCATTTTCCGTGAGGTGTGACAAGACACAGCCGATCCCATATGGGCTAGCGTCACAAGCCAATCTGATGGGTCGTGATGGGTCATAATGAGTGAGTAGTTTTTCTGATGTCTTTTGTCTCTTTGTTTCTAGCAATGCCTTGTCACATTCCTTTGACCACTTCCATTGCACTCCAGTTTGCAGCAGTGTGTTAAGTGGGTACAGCACAGTGGTTAGGTCTGGGAGGAACTTGTGGTAGTAATTGACAAGGCCTAAGTAGGACCTGAGCTGTGACACGTTCTCTAGTTTAGGCGCCTGGCGCACTGCTTCAACTTTTTCTTGTGACATGCTCATCAATTACATGTCCACAGTATGAGATTTCACTCTTGAAAAATTCACACTTGCCTTTATGGGTGTTGATGGTGAGGAGTTTCCTGCTTGACTCCTCAACCTCCATTCATAAGTAAACTTGTGCTACGTCAACCTTTGAAAATTTCTTGCCACCTGCCAGTGTAGCAAAAATGTCCTCAATACGTGGCAGTGAGTACAGCAGGACTGATGCTCACTTTAAAATCTCCACATATACGAACAGATTCAGCCTTTCCTTTCTTAATCACAGGGATGATAGGCATCACCCAATCACTATGTTCAACTTTTGATAGGATACTAGACACTACCAAGCTCTAAAGTTCTGTCTCCACATTTGGACACAGTGCGTATGGGAGTGGACGAGCTTTGTGGAATTTAGGCGATGCATTTTCATTCAGCTCGATCTTTGCTTTTATTCCTTTTAGTCTGCCTGTGCCCTCTGCAAACACCTTCTTGTGGGTAGCTGTGAGAGTTTTTGTGTGGTTTTATGAGGGCTGTTTTCTGTTTGGGCCAGTCCAGTTTAATCTTTCTTAGCCATTCATGTCCAAACAGTGGTGGTCCAGCACATACAGCATCAACTGCAGTGTTTTCTTCTTGTACGCCAATGTCACCTTGAGTTTACCCTTGGGGCACACCTTTTGGCCAGTGTAGGTTGCACAGATGTTTTTAACAATGGTAGGTCAGGGAGCAGCCACTTGTAGTCAGCATATGAAATGACTGATCCTGGTGTCCAGCTCCATTTTCAGTTTCACGCCAGACACATCTCGTGTATCCCAGATAGTTTTTCTATCTTCACTCTCAGTTACACTATGCAACTTTAAGCAGCCCAGTGGATTTGTATCTGACTCTGAAGTTGATTCACTTTCATCTTCAGTCACATTATGTATAAGTTTGTCCTTGAACTTTCTTCTTTTGTCTTTTTCATGTGTTTGTTTTCTGCTGGATTTCTGCTTGCACATCCGCTCTGTGTGTTCTACTGCAAAACTCCAGTGAACAAATCACTTAGTTCGCGGCTTCCAATTTATTTCTACTAAAGAAAGGGTCTAAAAATGAGTGGGGGAGCTGGACCAAGTAATAAACCAAAAATATACCACTTCCTTTCGGAATGGATTTTTTTTTTCACAGTGTCATATTCAAAGTGTGTCTGATATACCAATCTACAATCACTATTCTGAAGAAAGAAAATGTTGAGCGACACTTTCGGACTGTTCATAAGAAGTACGACACTGACTACCCACTGAAAAGCGAGCTAAGAAAGAGAAAAGTGAGGGAACTGAAATCATAGTTGTCCGGACAGCAGTCATGTTTCTCACAGCTAACCTCAAAAGCAAAGACAGCGCAGCAAAAGGCTTGTGCGCAACTCAACAGTGGCTGAGTTGCACACAATCCAGAGACGCAGCAAAAGGCTTGTGCGCAACTCAACAGTGACCGCTACACTCAGCAGATTGACAGTTGTCTGTCTGAGTTTGACAGACACTTTTAAGACTTTGCTTTACTTAAGCTACATTTATGTCCTACCCATTTTGGGAAGATGCTGAGGTTGATGTACTTGCATCAAAAATTGCAATGCTGTTTCATCTGAACTTGTCTGGAGTGGAGGAGATTTTCACACTACAGGCTGACATTGAGCTGAAGTTCTGGAACTTACTCCCTGAGGAAAAGTACCCAAACATAAGGAACTGTGCTACCTTCTTGACTGCATTATTCGGCTCAACTTATTTATGTGAGTCAGCCATTTCCCACAGGAAGATTATTAATACCGTTCCACCATCACTGATGATCATTTGGAAGTCTGTTTGAGGCTGGCTACCAGCAACTACTGTCCAGACTGTCATGCTGTCATGCTGTTATGCAAGGTAAACAATATA
>JBBJLS010071423.1:0-11115 GCA_037577275.1 Bryconaethiops microstoma | reverse complement strand
GGTTTGTTGTTGGAGAAGCACCGCACAGTCCTGGTGGGTACAGTGTTCTCCACACAGAAGTTAATGTAGTCCGTAACACATGTGACAAGGCTGTCTATGTCCTCCCCATGGTCATCACAAAGCACATCCCACACAGTCAACTCAAAACAGTCCTGTAGAGCCTCCTCGCTCTCCTCTGACCATCTCTGTACTGTGTGTGTGACTGGTGGCTCCCTGCGCACTAGGGGCTCGAACACAGGATCAAGGTGCACCAGGTTGTGATCAGATCTCCCTAGGGGAAGGAGAGGTGATGAACTGTATGCCTCTTTAGTGTTGGCATACAGTAGGTCCAATGTTTTATTGTCTCTGGTGGTACGCGTTGGCCAAGGGGGTGACATAGATCGTTATTGTGATAACATGTGAGAATTCCCTCGGGAGATAGTATGGACGCATGCTAACGGCTAACAGCTCAATGTCTCTGCTGCAGAGTTGTTCTTTCACAGTGATGTGCCCAGGGTTACACCATCTGTCGTTCACAAACACTGCCAGCCCCCTTCCTTTCCTCTTACCACTCTCCCTCGTCCTGTCCACCCGCAGCAGCTGGACTCTGTTAGCATCATGAGGCTACACTGCCAGTACTTCCTCTGTGACGGGGTTAGCGCCGTTAGCTCGTCCATCTTGTTAGGGAGAGATCTCACGTTTCCCATGATTACAGAAGGGATAGATGGTCTGTAACGTCTCTTCCTTGGTCTCCGACACTCTCTCCCTGCACGACACCCCCGTCTCTTGTCGGGTCTATCCGCCGGCAGCACCGCTGCGGGGCGCAGCACTAACAGCTGATCACGGCTGTAAACGAAGGAGCCACGCACCGGGTCTCCAAACACAGGTGAAAAAAGTGGGAAAAACCAGAGAAAAATGACCAGAGTGGCTTAAAACACAAATAATTGAAATCTATAGAACAGTTTCTATATTGTACATCACAGGCTACTTACGAAGTTTCTAATAGTAGAACTAACTTATGAACTGGTTGTTCCACTACAGATGCTTTGCCCAAATGTTTGCCTCTTTTGTTCCAATTTCTGTCCCCCAGAAATATTCTGACCCCACTAACAAGTCCGTCATTGCTTGATATGGTTTCCGCTACTCCTCCAAGCCTCCACACAGATCTTGGTTGTGTTTCATCTGTGTCCATCACAATGTCACCTATCTGAAGGTTTCTTCTAGGTATATGCCATCGTTGCCTAACCATGATGTTATGGACATACTCCTTCCTCCAGCGACTCCAGAATTGCTCAGCCAAGTACTGAACCTGGTACCATGCCTTTCTTCCATAGAGGTCTTCCTTGATAAATTTTCCTTGTGGAGGTAGTGGAGGTAGTGCAGTGGTGGCCTTCATGGTAATGAGTTGATTAGGAGAGAGTGGTTCCAAACTTGGATCGTTCAGTGTCTGTTGTAAGAGGGCGACTGTTTACAATTGCTGCTGCCTCATACAGAAGGGTCCCCAAGGAAGCATCACTGAGACGACCAGATGATAGCAAGAACGTAGACCTAAGAACATTTCTTACAGTTCTTATTTGGCACTGCCACATTCCACCAGCATGACTTACATGAGGTGCATTTAAGACAAAATCACATTGCTTTTCAGCAAGAAAGGTTGTTAGTCTCTCCGTGTCTGCTTCCTGTAGAGCTGCGTTTAGTTCATTTTTGGCGCCGAAAAAATTAGTACCTTGGTCACATTTAATTTTTCTCACTGAGCCTCTTAATGCAATAAATCATCGAAGTTCATTAACGAAAGAGTCAGCCGAAAGATCATCTAACATTTCCACATGAATTGCACGAGAGTAAATTGCAAGTAAAGAGCAGTCCATTTCTTTTGTGTTCCTTTCATACTTGCTTAGTTACAAAAGGACCAAAACAGTCCATACCTGAGTATGTAAAAGGGGGAGAGGGTTCCATTCTTTCAATGGGAAGATCACTCATCTTCTGTCCCTCTGCAGGTCTCCGTAGTCTTCTACAAAGCATGCACTGACAAATGTAAGATGCAACAGCCTGACTCATTCTGGGAATCCAAAAACCACTGGATTGTATTTCATTCATTGTAAAACCTTTGCCTTGATGACTAACCCTTTCATGACAGTGAGCAATAATCAATTTGTAATGTGATGGTCTTTGAGAATGACCATAGGATGCTTGAATGAGCTTGGAAGGGGAGAATTTTGTAGTCTTCCACCCACCTTCAGTACACTGTATTTATCCAAGAAGACATCAAGGTGATGTAGTTTGTTTTGATGTGACAATAGTCTGCCTTCGCGTAACAATTTTATTTCCTCTTGACATGAACGTCTTTGTAAGTCTTTCACTATCACCAGCTCTGCCTGTTGTTCCCTTACAGTAGAGTGAGCACTTGATTTGTTCTTTAGAGCACAGCGTCTGAGATGCGCTATAGCGCTCATGGTGTGAGACCAGGATGACATCTTCCTCAAGCGGTCAGTAAGACTCACATGCTCAACAGTTTTTGTGTGTAATGTTTGCACCTTTTTCACTTCTGGATCCCCAATAGGGAGTTCAATAGCTCTTTCACTGGAATGTTTCTTTCCGTTTCCCATAGGAATTTAGGAACTCTGAGCCAGTTAGGTGACAGCAATTCATATACTGTTGTTCCCCTGGATGCTTATTTTGATGGATTCTCCGAAATAGAGACATAGAACCATTGTTGAAGTTTTGAGCCATCACAAATCTTTTGTACCCTGTTGTGACGAATGTGTGAAATCGTCTTGCCTCGTTAATTATATACCCCAGGACAACCTTTGAATCTGTCCATATTGCTGTACAGTGTCTCTTCTCTGAACATGTTGCTCACTGTGACAGAAACTGCTGCAGCAGTCAGTTCTAACCTTGGGATTATGTTAACCTTCGTAGGAGAGACACGAGCCTTTCCTATGATGAAGACGCAATGCACATCGCCCTCTTCATTTATCAACCTCAAGTAGGAACACTGTCCATATCCTGTGGTACTCGCATCTGAGAAATGATGCATTTCTCTTTTTGACACTTTGCCAAAGTTGGCAGGCATATAGCATCTGCATATCTGTAGCTTCTCCAGATTAATGAGATCTTTTCTCCAGTGCTCCCACCTTGGTCTAAGTTGTTCGGGCAGTAGATCGTCCCAGCCTGTGCCTGTGACGCATTTCCTGCAGGATTTTTTTTTACCAATTACCATCCAAGTGGGTCATACACAGCGGCAACAGGGGACAGTATTCCACGCCGTGTAAGAGATTGGTTTTCCAACGTGATTTTGAATGTGAAACAGTCCTTTTCTATGTTCCAATGAACTCCCAATGCTCTCTCTGTATGTGCTTCACAAAAGGAAAGATCCTTTGTTTTACTGTCCGCTGTTTGCTATGACGCTGGTATGCTGCACAGAACAACCTTGCTGTTCGATATGAACTTGTGCAACCGTAGACCACCCTCTACACCTAACTCATGTGCTTCTTGTGCCATTTGCATACAGTCTTCAACTGTCTCCACACTTGCAACTCCGTCATCAACATAGAAGTCTCTGGCTATGAATTGGGAACCCAATGGGTAGACAAGGTCATTCTCTTTGGCTAGGTGTTTTAATTCGTAGTTAGCACAACCTGGTGATGCGACAGTGCCAAAGAGATGCACGTTCATCCTGTACACATTAGGCTGTGAGTTCAAGTCTCTGTTTTTCCACCACAAAAAGTGGATATAATTACGATCACTTTCTTTCCCTTGGAACTGGTGAAACATTTTCTCTATATCACACAAGAGACCTATTTGATGCTGCCTAAACCGCACAAGGACTGTTAATCATGTCTGGTCCAGACAGGAGGTGGTCGATGAGGCTAGTACATTTGTGCTTAGCTGAGCAGTCAAAAACAACACGCAGTTTTCCTGTTTTTTTTGGATGGTAGATGCCATGATGTGGTATATACCACAAATCACCAGGGGGTCCTTCATCCTGTGCTTCCTCTGCATCTCCTGCCTCAATAATATCACTCATGTACTTAATGTAATCTGCTTCGTAAGCCCCATCTTTGTCAGGCTTCCTCTCTCAGTCTGAAGTCGGTTATCAGGCATGTGTGGCCTTTTTTTAAACGGCAGGGGCATATCATAGTGTCCCTTTTCAGTTTTCCTTATTCTTTCAATCTGTCAAGGAAGACTAGACCTTCTTGAGACACTGTTTTATCATTTCCTTTTATTTCTCTGAAGCCACGCTCTAGTATACGGATGGCATCCATGGAAGTTATTGGAGGGATCTCAACATGATGACAAAGGCTTCTCCTAATTTCCATCTCGGGGTAAGGTTCTGAACTGCCGACTATACTCAAATCCAATTCTGTCAGAACCGCATAAGGTTCATCCTCTTTGCCTAATATCACTTGTTTAGGAGCTAAAGCCTTGAGACAGTTATAACCCATCAGAAGAGATACTTCACAGCTGAGGAATGGGGGAACTTCATCTACAATTGGTAACAGGCGACTCCAGTGTTTGGCTGTTTCACAGGTTGGTATGTGTTCACAGTTAGCCGGTATATAGACTTTTGTGTATGCAAGTGGAAGTTGTATGGTTGTTGCAGATCTATAGCCTCTCACAAGGAGACCTGAAACCCTTTCGCTGCTTACTACTACATTCTTAGCCATCATAGTGGTTAGTTTCAGTTTCACTGGACAAATTTCTGCTTGTAGTTAATGACTCATGTCCTGCTCAACGAAGGTGGTATCGCTTTGAGAGTCTAGCAAGGCATATACAAGTTTTTCTTCGCAAGGATTTGCCACAGATGACACCCACATTGGAACTATCATAGAGGTACTAACCGATTGTCCATCTCTAGCGATATTCAGCTGTTATGTCTGATGTGTTATTTGGGGTTGCACTTTCCATACTCACATGTCTTTCCCTTTTTAGATCTTTGCTGTGGATGTTATTGTGAAGAAAGGTTGGGCGCCTCTTTGAGCAGGTGTCACATATGATGTGACGCTGACAATCCTTTGCATTGTGACCTTGTTTCATACAACCATAGCACAGTTTATTGTCTCTGACATATGCGCTTCTCTCTTCTAAAGACAATTTCCAGAGCTTTAGGCATTTGTGAAGCTTGTGTGTTCCTTGGCACAACACACATGCAGAACCAGCATATGTTCGGTTTGTTAGACATTTTTCACTTTGTATAGCTGCTTTGATGCTGAATACACTTGCTTTATTCCTTTTAACATCTTTCAGCGTCCCTTTGTCGCTGGGTGTTTCAAGAGAACGAAGTGCATAGAGGGAGCTGACTGGGTTACAGGCCACTTCTGCCTCCAACAAGACAAATCTGGCAAAATCAGAAAAACTGAGAAATTCTTTGCCCTCCATCAGGGCTTTGGTGACATGACAGTTCCATCTGGCAGCTGCCCAGTCAGGCAACTTCTGTGTCAGTTTTTTCATTTTCCTCACAATTGTTTAATATTCCCAGGCCTTTCACATGAGGCATGACAAGTGAGTATGACTTTATGAAATCTGCATAGTTCCTCAAACCTTCAGTCTTTGGACTGCACTTTTGGCTAGCTTGACAACTTCTCCCTAAATGCCCTTTGAATAACCAATGCCTTGCCATATCTCTGAGCTTTTCCCAGGCATCTTTGAAGGATTCCTCTTCACTTCTGTAGAATGTGCCTTCCAGACATTTACACTGGTCCTGCCACATATTTCTTTAGATAATACATTTTATCTGCAGCTGAAGCACTCTTCTGATCTATCAATGTGGAATGTGGATGTCCATTCAACAAAATGACTTGGGTCGCCACTGAACACCGTAGGCTCTGGAACTGGTAGTCTGTTTATACTACCCTGAATGGCTCGTACTAGCTGAGTGAGCCCAGGAAGCATTGACTCCATGTCTGTGTAGGAGGAGTGTGGATTTGGGGGTGGCAGTAACAAATGTAGGCTCACCTGTATGCATTTACTGAATGGACATTGCTTATTTGTGCTATTTCTCTGTTATAGGTTTCCAATCTGGTGCGAGCTGCTTCCACGTGCCTCGCAGCCTCAAGAACTGCCCTTTGCTTTTCTATTTCTTTCTTGTTTTGCTCCTCAAGAGTCCGTATAATTTCTTTAAATTCAATTCAATTTTATTTATATAGCACTTTTTACAACCAGGTTGTCACAAAGCAACTTTACAAAGTCCAGGTCCGAGCCCTAGTGAGTAAGCCAAAGGCGACAGAGGCGAGGAAAAACTCCCTCAGCTGGAGGAAGAAACCACGGGAGGAACCAAGAGAGAAAGAAACGATAATCTTTATGGGGATAAATAAAAAGAGAGGGCTTTAATCTACAAGATTATAGACAGACTGGTTTCACTAAGTGTCCAGAGAGGTAAATATTGTTGGAAGGGAAACAGAGTCCATAGTTCATAAACATCAGGATCAGGAGCAACAATCACCGCCGGAGCTTTAGGCAGCGGTTGCCCCAGCTTGGGGAAGGGTCTGAGTGGAGCCGGGATCAGTCAAGGGCAATTTCCCACGGTGATCAGTCCGGCAGATGTGCATCAGTTCCCCTCAGAGAAAACAGAGGAGAAAGTTAGTTCTGTTTAAATTTGCGGAGGATTGTAAATATCTGTGAGGAGTGCAAGTTATGACTCCAGCATATCTAGCTAGAGCAGCCTTGCTAGAAAGGGCAGAACCGAGAGGTATGATGGGCGTGAGAGTGTGACACCTCCACTCCACCGTCACAAACCTGAGTGAACGTGAATAGTGGTGGGGCGACAACACCAGTGTCCCAGTTTGCTTGAATTCTCTGTGCCCACCGCCTCCCAGCTCTACACCTTCCATCTAACAAGAAAAATTCAATACAAAGTATGTTTTCAGCCTGGACTTAAAAACAGACTGTGTCTGAGTCCCGAATGTTGTTTGGCACAGCATTCCAGAGCTTGGGGGCTATATATGAGAACGCTGTTCCCCCTGATGAAACTTTCATAATTCTGGGGACAAGTAAGTAGTCAGGACCTTGAGCTCTGAGTGACCGCAGAGGTTCATAGTAAGAAGTTCACTGAGGCAATCGGGTGCAAGGCCATGTAAGGCTTTATATGTAATTAGTAGAATTTTGTAGTCAATACGAAATGTCATCAGAAGCCAATGTAGTCTGGATAATATTGGGCTAATGTGGTCGAATTTCCTGGTTCTAGTGAGGACTCTGGCTTCTGCATGGCAGAACCTTGTATTCAGCTTCCTTTGCTGCTAATTCTGCCGCTGCTTCTGCTCGTTTTGAGACTATGTATGATGAAGATGAGCTATGGGAAACCCTTGAATTTGCAGCAGTAGAACCATAAATTGAGAGTGCATGGTCATGGCTCATAAGTTCTCATAGACAACTTGTTCTACATCAAAATCTTTATCAATGCTTGTCAATCTTCTGTGTATGATTTTAACAATGTCACCAGTTACTGCTTCACAAATATCAGTTTTCCTCTTTAAAATCAGCCGAAGGTGTCACAAGAACTCTTATCTCTGTATACAGTCTCATAATGCAGTACTTCTCTCTCTCTCGCTCTCTAAGACGTCTGCGTATGATGTTACATGTGCTTGACTTGTATCTAGTTTCAAATTTTCTGTTCTCTCCCTTGCTTGGCTTTTTCATCTTCCATATAAGATCAGCCTCTTTTCCTTTTTACTTGCTTCTTCCCTTTCCATATGCAAGCTTCATTTCTGTTGGTATTTTAATCCTTTCAGAGCGACGTGGATCACCTGGCATGCCATGAACTTTAATCAGTGTGTCTGATAAAGAATTTTCTTTACCTGTGCTTTTTTCTTTAATGTGATGCCTTGTGTTTCCATCTTCACTCTGAGACAAGTCTGGGCGATCCTCCATTTCCTTTAGTAGAGCCGTAATTTGTTCATAAACTTCATTCGGGCTTGTACACGAGGCTTCCATTTTCTGCACCATTTAATTTAGTCCCCTTTGCGATCGACTTCTGCCACCTGCTGTTCGTTGTGGGTATGTACCGACGCTATGGCTCCTTGAGATCACGTGACAGCAGAATGGCGAAAGATCTCGGACAAGCTCTTACTGT
The DNA here is from genome assembly GCA_037577275.1 of Bryconaethiops microstoma. Lineage (NCBI taxonomy): Eukaryota > Metazoa > Chordata > Actinopteri > Characiformes > Alestidae > Bryconaethiops > Bryconaethiops microstoma. Next base: position 3,068 of record JBBJLS010071423.1, on the reverse strand, counting down.
AGCTTTCAGTTGAAATAAATGAGCCCGTACTGATAGTTTGCTGACTTTGATCCAACTTTGCAGGTCACAAACCAACGTCAGACCTTATCACTCTCAACTGAAGCTATATAATTTCTCTGCACATTACAATTCTCTGTTTATCTCGGTTTGTTACCGTTTTCTAACCTTCCCGTCTCTTTCGCGTCCTTTCTTCCTTTCCCCGCCGCAAGAGGCAAAACCTACAATATAAACAAACAAAGTGCGCACTTACATTCAGGTTAGGCCCAAGCAACACAGAGTGACTGCATTCCCCTGACTCTAGGCAGCTTCCGCGCTGCGTTTCCAGGAGTCTAGGCAGCTTCCGCACTGCCTAGCTTCCGGAGAGTTTAGGCAGCTCTAATGCTGTGGACCCAGAGCTTTTTTAGCAGCTCTTGTGCGTCACCCTCCAGAGAAACTAAGCCAGCAGAAAGGGTACTGCCAAAGAGAGGAATTGGGCTTCAGGCTGGGACAGCCTCCACGGAGTCTGGAGAAGAGTCCCCTATGCCCCACTGGAAAGCCCAGCCCTCTTGCGTCTTGGTACCTTCCCTTTACTGGCTATTGTGACCCTTATAGTCTGAGTTACGGACTGCTGAAGCCCTTCATGTCCCTTTGTTTCATGTGCCTGTCTGAGTGGGTTTGAGCCCGGTGCCACCTGATCCTGATTAGCTCCTTAGCTCTGCTATGATCTGGGTTGCTGGGCGCTGGCAAAATTGGGTCACCTGTCTCCTGTTTGTTTTTGAATTACGTCTGTGTATGTGTCTCCTGATTGGTTGTCTGAGTCTCACCCTAGAGGTGGATATACCTACGTGGCTGTAATAGAGTGAACCTCACCCAGACCAAGCAGGAAGAGCCTGGCACTTTAGTCCAAGATTCATGTTATGCTCCTCATCCTGTTGCTCTTACTGAGCTGTGTTTTGTGTTTCTCATTAAAACCCCTTTGTGTTCGATACTTCCTGCATCTGCGTCCTCCTTCCCCGTGACAGACATGACAGTGTCCAAAGACATATACGAGGTCCAAAATAAGTTCAGGATAGCGACAAAGGTTATGGTGCTTTGGTTGAAGATGACTGAAAATAACAACTCTGGATTGAATCTATTCTTCAATGAGTATAACTAAATAAGCAACCTGGTCAGCAGTAATCCTCAGTGAGCATATATACATACTCAAATGTTTCCCATTGTATGTCACATCATCTACAGAAAAGTATTCTTGCTGAAATTTTACACAAAGCCACAAATTCTGTGACGAAATTGTTTCAAAAAGATCTTATCAGCACTTTCAGGCTTCCCCTGCTCATTCTCAGTTAAAGAGGCGGAGGGCTCACTTAATTCATTAGGAAGAGTGGCTCGTTTACAGGTTGGGTTTTCATAAGCTGCTTCATTTATGTGTTCAGCAGAACTATTTTTTGTGAATTCTTGAGCTATGAGATACAAACGTAGATTTTACACAAACCCCTGAATTTTATTAATCTGCCCTCCTGAATATGGCCTTTCAAATGAGCATAGGTGGACAAAGTACCTAATTTCATTACTTATGTGAAAGTACAGATACCACTAGTCAAATGTTACTCCAATACAAGTGAAAGTCATACAGTCAAATTTCACTTAAGTTAAAGTACTAAGGTGCTTGCTTCCAAAAATACTTAAGTATTAAAAGTACATATTTCACTGCATTGTTTATTTATTGCCACCACACTAATGCATCTAACTTGCTTGTAGAAGATGTAGCATAAGGAATAAGGTAAAATGTTACAGAAAGAAACACAACCCAAATTTATAAAGAAAACCAGGATTGCTGGCCACGATTAACCTTCCTAATCGCAGTCTCAAATCTAAACGAAGCGTTTCACAATACCTCACCACACGCACAGCTAATAAACAACTGAAAATGTCTTAGCAAGCACCAAGATCACAGACTCTTAGGTTCAGGGACTTTTTGTCCTTGTTTAAATATTTGAAATATTAAGCTTTGCTTTGGTCTGATACACTGGGTTCAGTCTCTGACAGGAGCATTCAGCACAATCTGACTGGGTTACCTAAAGAACCACACAATAGCTTCAGGGAGGATACCAGACTGAACTAGTAAAATTAAAGTCAATTAAAATGTCAGACTAGACCTGCAATAGTTCCACTATGCTATGTCCACTATGCTGCAGCTCCTAGACCTAGGAGAAACCTGGGATGGTTGTCACACTTTTTACTTAAATTTAATTTCTGCCAAAACAGTGTATGGTAAGAATTCCCTTTCTGTACACAATTAATGCTTAATATGTCAGGTACAAATGGATCATCCTTGCTCTGGTAGATTCCAAGCTCTTCTAAAGATATGGGCTGTCAAAGGCACCTTGCGCAGATGTGAAAGTCAACTCCATAGTGGGGTAGGTTGTCACACCCTATGGGATTGGTTGTCCCTGTGTTATTCTAATGGGAAAAATGAAAAATATAAACATTTTAAAAAATGATACAAATTTTTTATTTTCAATTAAATATCAAACCAAACACATCTCATGTGTATAAAAACATCAAATACGTTTCATTGGTTCCTTTTTAGACTCTCAAACATGTAAATGTAAAATGCATAAATGTAAAACACCACAGGCTATGAAAACTACTACTACTACTACTATGAAATCTGAAGAAACTCGATTTCTCCTCAAACTGAAGTTCAAACAAGCAGCATAACTCACAAAAAAATTCAGAGCACAGGGGCAACTACACTATATAATTCATAACACAGACCTAAAGAAAGGATCATTCTTAATCAGCATTCACCAATCACTATCCACCTCAGAATCACAGTTCTGACAAACATAAAGTGGCAGACCAGGTGTGCAGTCTTTGTGGGCCCACCCCTTGCACATGATGCACTGCAGCCATATGTGACAACCAACCCCCCAAAAAATGTGACAACCTACCCTAACTGACATTTTTTGCTCTTGAACTAAATTGTAGCTCTCTTTATACTTTAAAATGGTAATAATTATTTTACTGTCAACCCATAGTGTAATGAGTTAGAAGAAAAACATGAGATGCCTCAAAATTTACTTTTG
>JBBJLS010071422.1:0-11116 GCA_037577275.1 Bryconaethiops microstoma | reverse complement strand
GAACTCCTCCAGCACGTCTTTATGGAGCTGCTTTGTGCACTGAGACACAGTCATGCTGGAATGGAAAAGGTTCTTCCACAAACTGGGTCCACACAGTTGGAAGCATGATGCTGTCCAGAATGTCCTGGTCTGCTGGAGCATTAAGATTCTCCTTCACTGAAAGTAAGGAGCCACCTGAATTCAATAATTCACAGGTGTGTCAATACTTTTTTTCTCCATATTTTGTACCTTCTGTGTTTGATGGTGGTCGTATGCATAAATTACCATTTTGCATTTGACTGTTACGCCGCTGAATTGTCTATTAATTGTATTGTTTGTCATCCCCCGTCTCAAGTGCGAAATGTCTCAAGTGCGAAATCACTCAGGAAGGTTTACATTTCATTCACACTGTACTGTTACATTATTGTACTTTTTCCTTTTATCGTATTGTTTGCGTTTCTGTCATAACCTGCACTCTGTTAAATGTTGAAAGTCGCTATATGTTGCACCGCGATCCATGGATAAATGTTGTCTTATCACACTATGTACGTGTTCACAGGTGCTGAGGACAAAGTAACCTCGAACCATGAAGTACACGTCCTCTCACCTGTAATGAAGGAGGTTGACAGAAAAGCTGCTTGGACCAAGAAGTTTTATTAAAGGAAATCCAGGGCTCACAGTCATCTCAGCAGGCACAGCCAGGGCTGATCAATATTCCAAAAACAAAACCAAACCAGAAATAACCCACCAAAGCACATGGCTCAGAACTGCAATAAGAGAACACAGGGACACCGCAAACCCCAGGTGAGGCGTTTATGTGTGGTAGGTAATGAGCTGCAGGTGTGTGTGATTGAGAAGGTGTGGAGCCGGGGTGGAGCTGGAGCTGGAATGAGCCAATCCTGGCTGAGCAGGTCCAAATGGAGTCTCCCCAGCAGGAGAGAGACATAATGACAACACTTTCACAAATTTAATGCACGATTACTGTTTATTTGGCAAATTTAACACATCTGACAAGATAAACAAACATAAGTTTTGTGGGCATATGATTTGTTATGGCATCAAATTGCAATAAATACATTAAAGTACACAACATAGAAAATATCTGGAAAATATCATTTGTGTGTTTTCTGCAGAGGATGTGAACTAATTTACAGGCAATTGCAGATGAATGTACTGGTGAAAAAAATGTAAATTTAACAAAAAAGAAATCAGATTAAATAAATCAGTTTTGGTTGACAATATTATATACTAAGACGTCACCAGTCCACATGAAATGTGGTGTGTTTTTAGCACCACATGGATGATATTAAAAGAAGAGGTTTGTGTCCCTAGGTGGGTGTGTCCCTTTGTGATATCGCATTCTAAATATCAGTAGGCACAAAGCTCTTTTTCCCAAGCAACCATTTCTCCAAAAGTTTGAATTTGCATTTCAAGTTGGCCTTGAGGAGGCACATGACCTCAATTCATTATGACTCATTTGAAGAGAGATACCCAGTGTATAATCCCACCTATAGAATAACACTGATGCAAAAATCTAGCATTTCATAACCAAATATCTTGTGAAGTAAAAGTTCAAATTTCACAAAAGTGGATCTCCTGTATCACTACCCCAGTCTTTGGAAGCATATCAAGTTTTGTCCATAGGGGGCACTGCAAGGAACACATTTTACTATATTAAAAGCCACAAAAAATGTTTGCAATTTGGTATGTTTACACTTGGCTGTATTTGTTAACATCTCCTATAGTTCATCTTGGCTTACTCAAGTTAAGTGCCTATAAATGGCCAATCAAAATTCTGCAGCCAATACATGCATGTGCAAATTTTTAAATTTTGCTGGCTCATTCATAACGGCACATGGAAGCTGTTTACCAGTTTCAAGCAAATCGGCCATAGGATGTCACTTCAACATGTTTAGCTTTGTTCCACTGACAAGGTTTGGTCTTCAAAATGTATTTGTCCTTAAATCTTTACGTAATATTTACAGAATTCAAACGTTACACCTGTTGAAGCAGTTCATTCAATCTCTTGCTACTCGGGCGAGTTCACACGTCCTGCTTGGACCCCTCCGATCGCTGCTTATTCTCTCAACTTCGGTGGCGGTTTTATTACACACCGCAATGCGCTACAGCTAGTCATCAGAGGTGCTGCAGGCAGTCACAGTATTAACTTGCTGGCTAATAGTTTTGAAATTGAACTGCAAAAACAAATGGACGAGGCACAGCTGTTTTTTTTTTTTTGTTTTTTTTGGGGGGTGGGATTGATTGCTGTATACTAAAAGCTGAGCTTGCTTACTGAGTTTACATCCGCCCGTGATGTTCCTCTGATTTTTATCATCTCTTTCAATTTATTTTAAGCAGATAAAAAAATAAATAAAAAGATTCCGAGGGTCGTTTACTGATGTATAGTCTCATTTCTAGAAACATCGACTTGCTCAATAAGTGGCTTGGCGATGCATTCGATTTCAATAGACACAGGAGAACATTTGCTGCATCAAAACCACCAATTTTCATCTACCCTGATCTGTTCTGCTACTGAACCTACTGTTCCGGTCTCTGCATCCCTTTTGTCTCTCTCTCTCTTCACTCCACCCATTTTCAGGGTTGGTAAGTGGACTAAATGCATGTAAACAAACTGCAAACAGAAGAATAAAGTACTGCTTGTGTTGGTCGTTTTGAACAGCTGTAGGCCAATTAAAAAAAAAACACACACACAAAAGCATGTTATACACTCAACCATGCAGCTGTCAAAACATGTTCTTTGGAGCAATCACATAGAAAACTGGTCCTCAGTCCTGGAGCTTCACCTGCTCCTCAAACATTTGCAGCTAATGAGCCAATAAACAAGCTTGGATCATTCCTGAGGTGGGCAGGGAAAACAATACCACGCACAGAACGGTGGTACTCGAAGACCAGGACCGAGAACCACTGCCATAGAAGAACAACTTTTGATTCCTTGAAGAGCATTCCTGTCGAGTGGTTTGAGAGCTCTTAAAAACACATCGTCTAAAAAGTTTATAAAGTCCAAGTGGTTCTTTTATAGTATATCAAAAAAGAACCCTTTTGGAAACCGTCAGATCCTGTTAGAACACTATTTCCAGACTCTGCCCCTCTTCTATACAACGACTACTAATTCCTAGATCTAATTTATCCGAGTTCTAAGTACATGACTCTAATTAATGGACATAAACACCTCAAAACGTCCTCATTCAGAAGTTGTGGACCATCCCTGCGTACTGAGTGGTTGCTGTAACTTGCTATTTGATTGATCTGGTTTGAATTACCCTGCCTGTCTTTGATTCCTGTCTCGCCCCTTTGCTGAGTTGGTTTGGCTTTCTGGAGCCTGACTGTTTGGACTCAGTTCTTTGGTTTGATGATTCAGAATTGCTTGTTTGATGGACAGCACTTTGGAACACTGCTAGTATCTCTTTTTCGTATTCTGCCTGTTTCACTCCACGCTTGGGTCTATCTTGGTCACGACCTGACAGAACCTTTATGTTAAAGTAATTAAAAGTTGAGAATGCAGTCATAGAACAAGATACAGATGTAATTAGGGCAAGAGGTTATACAAAAAATACACAAACGTCCTCAAAGGGCTTTGAAGTGAAATGGCTCATTGAGGATGATTGTATTTCTTTACAGTGGCTGTAAATGGAACCAGGCATCACAGCTCCAACACAAACATTTAATTTATTATCAACCCGCCCGTGTACATAAATTTGTCTTCTGAGTGTTCATATGGATGTTGATGATGGCAAAATAATGGCAAATCTGAACGAAATCAGTTTTCTGATCAGTCCGGTGTGTATCCTTCCACTATGAATGGGTTTAAGTTTAGGGCCAAAAGCTTCTTGAAATGTCTCAGGCATCAGACAGCACATTCATAAACATTTCAGCTAATAACTTATGGGAGATATTAAAGGTCGATGTCTGGTTCCATTTACCAACACTGTGAATAGTTGTGGTGTTTTTATGGAGAACTGCACTCTCAAGCCCGATCTGAATGACTTACAACAACAAATGGGGCAGAAATTTAGCAAAGTCAGTGGAATTTCCCCTTTCAAGCCAGTTACTGTTTAATCCGCATATGGAAACCGCCTGTCATAGTCGAGACCAAGGGTGAAATAGCTTTACAGCGTCACACTGCTCGAAAGCACATTGGTCTTCTGGTGGCCCCGCTGAGACGCACATTGATCCTCGAGTTGTGTGCTTGTAAACTGTTTCTGGACCTTCAGAGATTGCTCCCCTTTTTAATTGGCCTTTTAATCACAATTTAATGCTTCAGTTTTGCCTCTCGTGAAGCACTATGGGCCTCAGATCGTTAAAATTTCATAAAGGAAGGACAGTGTTAATTGCCAAAAGTGTATTGAGTGAGATTAATGCGTATTATCTCACTATTAAGGTTCATAAGTACCTTACCATCACACCAATTTAGGCCCATCTCTGATGGAAAATCATGCAGTGATGGATGTCTGGGCTTATTTAGATCACTGCGACATGATTTGGGAATTGTAGAAGAGGCATCCGCAAAAATTCAGTGTTAATGAGGTGCTATTAAAATTTAAGGTCTGTTTTTTAGGGAGCTGCTCAAAACGGATTTTTAACGAGCGTTCTCCACGCCGTGTCACTCGCCTCAGAGGCAGATCTAAAGTCTGTCTACAGCACCAATCAACAGCCATAAATATTTATTCCACGTTATTTTGCGACGCATTTGTGGCCTGTAACAGGAAAGCATTTTTCCCAATGCACCAGGCGACGGCACATTCCAGATATTCCACAGTCATTTCTGAGGCTCGTGGGAAAGAGCTGCCGAGGCTCTTTCTCTGTCATTACAATGGTCACTATTTATTTGGGGATTTTCTCCGTCTTGTTAATGCAGTGTGCTCCTCTGACTACAGTCTTATTTACACACTCTGAATGCAAACCTGAGGGCATGGCTGACATTTTTTAATAATGCATACTGACAGGGGTGTGTCACCATCCCCACACTGTGCCTGTCACTCAGCACCGAATAACGCCAGCGTACGGCAGCATGTCCACACACACACACTGTCTTTGGCGGTATCATTCACATGTTCCATATGTATTACATACAAGAAGGCACTCACATGTAATAATAATATTGTATTGTAGACATTGCTAAGTTGTCAGTTTTTTTTAAGAATTTGAAAATGGCAGTCTGTATAATAACATGAGAGTATAATACATTTACAGCTCTGGGAAAAAATAAGAGACCACAACAATTTAAATCAGCATCTCTATGAGTGACAACCATTTTTTATATTTTTTATATATATATATTTCTTTATTTTATATATATATATATATATTTTTTTTTTTTCCTTATATTCTTATTTATTTTTATTTTTTAGTTATTAACTCTTTACCTAACTTGGCATTTGTGTGTGGACAGCAAAGAAAGAATTTCATTGCACAGAGAAAATGCCACTTTTTTTTTCTGTACATATGACAATAAATGCTTTGAATCTTGAATCTTGAATTTTATAACGTAAATATACCAATCACAATCTGCTGTAAAATATTTGACAGTGTAATACAGTATAATATAATATTTGACAGTGTAATACAGCCTGTTGTATGGAAGTGAAGTTTGGGGTCCACTTAGTATGCAGAGTTACACTACATGGGACAAGCATCCAACAGAAGCCCTACATGCCGAGTTTTGCAGATTTATATTGAAAGTCCAAACTAAAAAACCCAACAACGCATGTAGAGCAGAATTAGGTCGTTACCCATTGGCTTTAGTGATCCAAAAAAGGTCTCAAATTCTGGATGCATCTGAAATCCAGTCCCAGAGACACAGTTCACTTAAAAGCATTAAAAACTCAGGAACTGAACCCGGAACAGAGTTCTCTGTTCCAGCTGGGACTGAAGGTCACTAACTCACTAACAAACACTAAAACACAACACACTCAGACCAGTTCTGCTTCAAATCCACACATTAATATCAATACAATTATCAAAAAAGCAAAAGAAAACTATTTAGATCATTGGAGAAACCAAACTACAAACCAGAGCAGAATGAGTTTGTATCTGAGCCTAAATGGAGAATATAAAGTATCTCGTCTCTGTCAGAGATACGAAGTGGAGGTGAATCCTGACCAAGTACAGACTCAGTGACCACAGACTCGCAATAGAAACAGGTAGACAGAGAAAAACCTGGCGACCAGAAGAAGAGAGAACGTGTGATCACTGCCAGACAGAGGAGCTCTTCTTCTTCACTGTGAAAAGTACAGTGAAATAAGAAAAAGCTTTTTCTGTACATTTAAAACCAGCCCCCCAAACTCTGACACCCTGCCACAACCTGAGGGACTCCTGTTCAGTGTAAATACACAGTCTGTGATTTAATGTATATCTATATAAAAGAGAGTATTTATATAAAAGAGTATTTCTTATCCTAGTAATGTATTATAGTAATATAAGAAGTTACTTGTTTAGTAATACGTTTAGGATCAGACCTGTTATCTCAGTAATATGTTTGTTTATTGTTGTTGACTTTGTGATGTTATACTTTGTAAATATTTCTTTATGTTGTTCTATTTGTTATCCTGTATTATCTCTTCGGCAATACAAATATTATTTTATCATGCAAATAAAGCACCCTTTGAACCCTTTGAACCCTTGACAGAGAGAGACACAGACAGAGAGTGAGAGACACACACACAGAGAGGCTCAGACAGAGAGAGAGAAACAGAGAGAAAGAGAGAGAAACACACACAGACACAGACAGAGAGAGAGAGAGAGAGAGACACACACACACACACACACACACAGAGAAACAGAGACAGAGACAGAGACAGACAGACAGTGAGAAACAGAGAGAGAGACAGAGACAGATAGACAGTGAGAAACAGAGAGAGAGACACACACACACACACAGAGGGAGAGAGACAGAGAGAGAGAGAGAGAGAGAGAGAGAGAGAGAGAGACAGAGATAGAAACAGAGAGTGAGACGGAGAGAAAGAGAGAGAGAGAGAGAGAGACTGAGACAGAAACAGAGATAGAGACAGAGAGAAAGAGATAGAGAGAGACAAAAAGAGAGACCGAGACAGACAGAGAGACAGACAGAGAGCGAGAGGGAAAGAGAGAGAGAGAAGGATAAATAAAAATTAAAGCTACATCATCAGTATCTTGTTGCTGTCTGAACAAAACCTTGTATCTCTGAAACAGTTTGTGTGTTTATTTGAGTGAGTGAGTGAGTGTGTGTGTGTGTGTGTGTGTGTGCGTGTGTCCTTGTCCTCCCTCCAGAAGGGGGCGATAAAGAGCCGCACGAGAGGCAGAGAAGAAGAGAAGGCGGGTCCAGTGGACGCGTGTTACTTTGTAATTTGAGCGCGAGGCGGTTCAGGCGCGCGTAGCTCTAGTGTCTCGCTCTGCAACAAAGTGACTAGAGTAACCATGGAGACAGAGGAGATCAAAGAGACCGCAGAGAGACTGCAGCGGTGAGTGAAGCTCCAACTCTACGCCAGTTTAACTCGGAGTAAACCCAGTGTAAAATCAATATAACCCAGAATAAACTCAATTTAACCCAGAGTAAACCCAGTTTAACCCAGAGTAACCCAGAGTAAACCCAGTTTAACCCGGAGTAAACTCAATTTAACCTGGAGTAAACCCAGAGTAAACCCAGTTTAAACCCAGAGTAAACTCAGTTGAACCCAGAGTAAACTCAGTTGAACCCAGAGTAAACTCAGTTTAACCCGGAATAAACTCAGTTTAACCCGGAATAAACTCAGTTTAACCCAGAATAAACTCAGTTTAACCCAGAATAAACTCAGTTTTACCCAGAGTAAACTCAGTTTTACCCAGAGTAAACTCAGTTTAAGCCAGAGTAAACTCAGTTTAACCCAGAATAAACTAAATTTAACCCGGAGTAAACTCAGTTTAACCCGGAGTAAACTCAGTTTAACCTGGAATAAACTAAATTTAACCCAGAGTAAACTCAGTTTAACCCAGAGTAAACTCAGTTTAACCCAGAATAAACCTCAGTTTAACCTGGAGTAAACTCATTTTAACCCAGAGTAAACCCAGAGTAAACTCAGTTTAACCCAGAGTAAACTCAGTTTAACCCAGACTAAACCCAGTTTAACGCAGAGTAAACCCAGTTTAACCCAGAGTAAAATCAATATAACCCAGAATAAACTCAGTTTAAACCAGAGTAAACCCAGTTTAACCCAGACTAAACCCAGTTTAACCCAGACTAAACCCAGTTTAACCCAGACTAAACCTCAGTTTAACCCAGAGTAAACCTCAGTTTAATCCAGACTAAACCCAGTTTAACCCAGAGTAAACATCAGTTTAACCCAGAGTAAACCCAGTTTAACCCAGAGTAAACTCAGTTTAACCCAGAGTAAACTCAGTTTAACCCAGAATAAACCTTAGTTTAACCCAGAGTAAACTCAGTTTAACCCAGAGTAAACCCAGACTAAACCTCAGTTTAACCCAGACTAAACCTCAGTTTAACCCAGAGTAAACCCAGAGTAAACCCAGTTTAACCCAGAGTAAAATCAGTATAACCCAGAATAAACTCAATTTAACCCAGAGTAAACCCAGAGTAAACTCGGTTTAACCCAGAGTAAACTCGGTTTAACCCAGTATAAATTTGGTTCAACCCAGAGTAAACCCAGAGTAAACCCAGAGTAAACCCAGAGTAAACCCAGAGTAAACCCAGAGTAACCTGGAATAAACCAAAAATAAATTCAGTTTAACCCAGAGTAAACTCAGTTCAGACCAGTATAAATTCGGTTCATCCCAGAGTAAACCCAGAGTAAACCCAGAGTAAACTCAGTTTAACCCAGAGTCAACTCAGTTTAACCCAGAGTAAACTCAGTTCAAACCATTACAAATTCAGTTCAAAATAAATTTGGTTTAATACGGTATAAATTTAGTTCAACCCAGTAACCAAGTTTAACATACTGTAACACAGTTTTAACCATGTTTACCAGATTTTAACTTGGTTTAACCCAGTAATTGTGATTTTATTTTAATCCAGACCACCACGCTGATTACAGGCTGACGGATTCAGTTATTTATTTATTTACATATTTATTTTGCAGGTGTCTCTTCATTGATGCTGAGGAGAAATGCCGCAGGTATGACACACGCACACACACGAAAGGTCCAACATAGAATTTGAGTAATTGTAAAAGTGTAAAAATTGTATGCGTATAAATTGCAGATTATTGTTTAAGTGCGTTGCTTGGTGATGTCTTGATCTGGAGTAACAACCTGATGTTTTCATGAAGGAGCGGGTACTTTTACCTCCAGGCCGTTCCGTTTACCTGCGCAGATGCTTTTGTGTATTCAGTAGTTCTGGGCTGGTGAGGTACTGTAGTGGACCTCTGAACCCCAGTCTTTAAACAGTTCCACCAAACACTTCCACCAAACAGACATAAGTTCCAGCAGACGTTCCATCGTATTGTCAGAGATCTGATCCCAAAATGAAAACACCCTGAAGAAGTTTTTCTGCATCTTATAGGGATAATGCATTTCTTATCTTAACAATATTTCGTAGATGGTGAAAAGTGATTATAGTAATAGTACCTGAATGATGGATCTGCCAGATTTTTTATACAGATTTTTACAGTTGACATTGGAGAGGCTGAGGATCCAGCAAGATCAAGCATAGACCAAAACGTTTGTTTCTAGCAGCTTTTGGGCCTAAAAGAAGGACTTCAGTTTTATCTGTGTTGAGCAAGAGAAAGTTGTGACATTTTGTCTGTTATATCTTTAATGCAGTCCCCAATCTTATTTAATCCAAGTTTATCATCGGGACTGGCAGAGATATAAAGCTGTGTATCGTCTGTGTAGCGGTGGAAGCTAATCCCATGTTTCTGAATAATCATCCCTAAGGGCAGCATGTACAAAGTAAATAAAAGAGGTCCTAAAACAGAACCTTGCAGGACACCATATTTTACTTTGCTGTGCGCTGATAATTTGCCATTAACTCCTTCAAACTGATAGCGGTCAGTCAGGTAAGATCTAAACCAGGATAAGGCGGTTCCTGTGACTCCGTCCAGGTTTTCTAGTCTGTCTAGTAGAATTGAGGGGTCAGTGGTGTCGACCGCTGCACTAAGGTCAAGCAGAACCAGCAAAGAGAGAAATCCTTTGTCAGCGGAGACTAAAAGATCATCTTTATTAAGCCTGTTTCTGTGACGAGGTCGGAACCCAGATTGGAATTTTTCATATATACAGTTCTTATGTTACACACGTAACTGTTGGGCCACAACTTTTTCTAAAAGGTTGAATAGAAATGATACGTTGGAAATAGGTTGATAATTTGAGAGCTTGTATGGATCAAGATTCGTTTTTATTAACAGAGGCTTACTTACTGCTAGTTTAAAGGTTTTTGGCAGATAATCAATACAAAGTGAGGAGCTGCTCAAAAGAAGAGGAAGTCACGTGTCGAGACTCTTCTCAGTCTCGGCCCCCAGTGGTGGAACGCACTCCTTGTTTAATTTTATTGTTGAAAAACTCCATAAAATCGTTACTACTATAGTTTGCAATTGCCTGTGCTTCTGCACCTCCCTCGTTCCTAGAAATTGTACTGAATAGAAACCTGAGATTATTTTTGTTAGCTTTGTGGGGGACGATGAACAGGCTGAGTGTGAAACTTTTAATCTTTCAGGGCGTTTGCTGTTTAAAGAGGTGGACTTGTGGTTTTACTTGATTGATGTGCTGCTTGTCTCCATGTATCTTTATCGTTTTCCTTTTACTTTCTTTGATGAATAAAATCTGTTAATTTGATGACTGCTAATATCCCTTGTCATGCTAACAGGCTACAAATGATGTGAACCTCATTTATTTTGTGTTTAGGTACAACCAGGAGGGAAAAGAAGCTGCCCAGCAGGGTGATTTTCAACGTTCTCTTGAACTTTTCCGCATGGCGTATGACCTGCAGCCCAGCGAAAAGCTGAAGAAGCGAATCCAGCGGCTGCAAGATTTCATACAAGAAGCAACAGCCTCAATGGAGGAAGAGGAGGGAGCGGAGGAGTTCATCAATGTGAACGACAGCGGCCTGATGCTGTATAAGGAGCTGCATGATAAACTGTACGATCATCAGAAAGAGGGCGTGGCCTTCCTCTACAGCCTGCACCGGGACGGTCGGCAGGGGGGCATTCTGGCG
>JBBJLS010071421.1:0-11117 GCA_037577275.1 Bryconaethiops microstoma | reverse complement strand
ACACACACACACACACACACACACACACACACACACACACACACACACACACACACACACACACACAAACACAGATGTGCACACACTTTCATGTGTGCATTGACCCCTGTTGTCCCTCCCGAAGGCTGAACAGTAGGTTTTGTCAGACATGTGACAACTGTGCTGTTTATCAAGAGTACTGTGATGCACACATGATCCAGGAAAGGTCTGCATGATGCACACATATGTGTATATGCACACACACACACACACACACACACACACACACACACACACACACACACACACACACACACACAAGATCCTATTGAATGAACTTACTGTGCAAATGTCTTAGGCACCTGCATAAAGAAAGTTTTAAAAGACTCTTAAGGTGTTATGTTATAATGTCTTTCTGCTAGCAAAGTTAATTTTAGAATAAACAAGAAAGGTGTCAATATATGTTTTGTTTGTAAAAAAGTAGTTGATATTTTGTGAGGAGATTTCTGCTTGGTTCCTCCAGCTGTTGTTTGAATTTGTGAAAATCCATCAATCCTAATGAAGGATTGATTGAGTCAAACCAGGTTTCTAATGGAAACTACAAGTAACACTGGACTTCCACAAGGAACACATTGATATACAGAACATAAAATCACTATTTACTGTATATGTTATTTGTATTTATTCCTTTTATTTTATTTAGTTTGCTTAGTAATATTAATGTTGAAAACATGTACTGCAGAAATAAACAGTTTTTAAGTCCTGCAATGAGTGAGTGAGGAGTTTTTGAAGGCCCCTAAATGCTGTTGATACATTCTGTTACATCTCCTGCACATTTAAATGAATAAAAAGGCTGATTTTTGGGGCCCGAGCTGCTTCAGATTCGGTTGATTAGCTGAAGATTGGGGCTCACCTTCGGTTCACAGGCTGGAAATAGGCTTTTCAGCCACCTGTCAGCAGGTTCAGGGGTTCAGAGCCTCTGTGAAGCTCCTTGGAATTGAGGTGTGGAAACATTTCAGCGTCCGACAGGTTTATATTGTTACCTGTTGGCACACGGCAGATCAACCTAGATGTTAACATGTTTCCCGCTCGGGTGCTGTATGTGTGTGGAGCCGAATAAGGATGGATTAAATTAACTCCCTGTGTGTAACTGGTGTGTTTTGCTGAATGGCACTGGGGGGCAGTGATTAATGCTCCTGCAGCCACGGGTCATTCAGCTTTTAACAGGAGAGAGAGAGAGAGAGAGAGAGAAAGAGAGAGAGAGATGGAGGGTAAGTCAGAGACATAGCAAAACAAGGAGAGAAAAAGAGAGATGGGTTGAAGGTGAGAGAGAGAGAGCCACTGAGGGACAAGGAGAAAGAAAGTGAGAGAGAAAAAGAGGGAGAAAGAGAGAGAAACATTGAGAGACCCGGAGATCAAAAGAGAAAGGGAGAATAGAGAAGGAAGAGAGAAAATAGAAGGCGAACGAAAGACTGGGAGAGATAGAGGATTTACAAAGGTAAACGAAGAGAGAAAGAGAGAGCAGGTGGAAGAGAGAGATTGAGAGACAATGAGAGAAAGACATAGGGGGAGAAAGTGAGTTGAAGAGATGAGAGAGAGAGTGAAGTAAAGAGAAAAGCAGTATATAATCATCCTTGTAGCCGTAGCTGGAAACGTTTCAGGCTTTTCAGGGATCTTTGCCTTTTCTTTAAACCCTGTACTGACAAGGAGAAAAGTTGCCACTAATTCTCCTCAGGTTTCGTTATTATTCTGTTGTTGCTCCACTTTGAAGCCTGAACGCATTAATGACTTCAGCTCAGTTCTCTCACATGACTGATGAGTTTAATTAGGCTCTAGTACTGATCAGAAAATGAATTGGGTGAGTCTAAAGCTGTGGCAGAAGAAAGAAGAACCGTTTGTGTGAGGTGTGTGTGAGTACGGTGAAGTAGACTAAAGAGGGAGACTTTGTGTGTGTGTGTGTTTTATTGTCCAAGGAGCATTTTCTAATCCTGCTTGGTCTACTTCAGCAGAGAGATTAATTTTCTCAGACAGTAAAGCAGCAGCAACACCTAAACAAGCACCACATAAATGAAGCTCTACCATGTGAATACACTCGCTTGTGAGGTTTCTGAGCCTGTTTCACTTTCTGTTACACACACAGAATTCAGGCTGCTACTGCTTTAGCTATGCTAATGTACTTCAGTCCATGTTTATAGATAACAGTAAGTCATACAGGGTCAGAAACTGCATACATTAGTCGATTAGAGATTAACTGTCTACTTGAGAAGAGTTGATGCAAGTATGTTGTTTAGGTAGCACGATGCTATCTTGTGAGGTATAAGCTTACATGAGCTGATGGCTACATTAATCTTGTAGTTCCAGCACAGGACTGCAAAAGCATTGAATATGTTTTAATCGGAGGATTGACTGGGTTAAGGTGTTAATTTTTCACTATGTAAAATGTAATTAATGCACTGACACAATGCTCTGGTGTAATTAATGCACTAGTGTAATTAATGCACTGCCAAAATTAATTGTCACATCCCCTGTCAGCAGCCACTAGAGGCCACTGCTGCCCAGGATAAAAGGGACTTTTATGTTGACTGGGGGCTGTGGTCTCATCTCTGGCAGTGAGGCTTCTCAGCTGCCAGGAATGAGACCAAATCTGTATCAGGCGTTTGAGTTTAGTTCTGTGTGTATATAGTTCCTATTTTGTGTTTATATTTGTCCATTCTCCCTCACATTTAGCCCAGTTTGTTTTGGTTCTGGTTACTGTTTTGTTTATGTATATTGCGGCCATCGTACCTGAGAGCAAACAAGACCCCGAGGTGGAAATCCATCAACTCAAGGAGCTGCTCCCTCCTCAGAAGGTGCGTGCAGCACCCGTGCTGGCTCCTAGGCGGATCAAGCCTCCTACGCCGTCACTTGTTCCTGAAGCCAGGGCCCTAGGCCCCGTCTCAGAGCCTTGCCTCAGCAACGTGACATTAATGCACTGATGCACTTAATGCAATCTCACAATTAATGCCATAATGCAGTTAATTCATTGGCTTAACATCCTTAATTCACTGGCATAATTAATGCACTGACATAATTAATGCACTGGAATGAATTCATGCACTAGCACAATTAAAGCACTGGCATAATTTATGTACTTGCATAATTAATACTGTGGCATCATTAATACAGTGGCATAATTAATGCACTACCACAATTAACACAGAGACATAATTAACACAGTGACAATTGCATTTACATAATTAGTGCACTGAAATAGTAAATGCACTGCTGTAATTAATGCACCAACATAATAAATGCAATGCTGTTATTAATCTGCTAGCAAAATGAAAGCCCCGACATAGTCCATGTAATTGTGTAATTAATGCACTTACATGATCAATGCACAAGTATTGTGAATACAGTGATAAAATAAATGCACTCACATGATTAATGCAGTGACATGATTAATGCCCGATGATATTAATGACTGATATAATTACTGACATAATTAATGCACTGGAATAATTAATGCATTGACGTAATGAATACATTGACATAATAAGTGCAGTGATATAATGTATTCATTGACATTATTAATGACTGATGTAATTGCTGACATAATACAGTGGCATAACTGCATTAACATAATGCACTGGCCTGATTAATACAATGATTATGCATTTAAATTTGGTGTGCATTCTGTTTTAAAACTTTTTTGGGTGACACTTTTTTTTTCCACAAATGTATCTTTTTCACACAGCTGTGTCGTTTCTTCCCATTCAGATTGCAGTAAAAATCTTCTGCTCACAAATGTGACCTGAACGATTCCAATCTGCACTTCCTCCACCTGACTCCGGGAGCCTCTGCCAGGTCCTCCCCTGCTGATGCTCAGATCTGCTCGGGCCAAGTGCAGTGCAGCGGTGCTGGTTTGGCCTGATTTTTGGTCAACTGTTAGCCTGCAGGTCATTTATCATCATAAGTAGAGGAGACAGCGTAGCGTTCACGCGAGTTCCACCGAGCATCATAAATCTAGAGCTTCCGCACTGGTGAGGGGAGACATCATACTCAGGCTCAGAGTGTGAGCCTTAGCTGGAAAGTTCTTTCCTTTTGTGACACTTTTACATAGGTGTACAGGAACTGTGCTGTACCTAAACTGTACTGCGATGGTACAGAAGTTGCAGCACCCTTTGATTTTCCAGTGTATCTCAGCCTGATTTCTGACATGCATTTCTCTCCCACAGTTTCTGCCCGGTAGTTGTCCCAAAACCGCGTCCATGGAATTGAACCAGTAGAATTTTTTTATGTCAGAGTTGCTTTTGTTATTGTGGTCTTTTATTATTTATAGTCTTGCATGAGTTTTTTTTCTCTGCATTGCTTATACATGTGATGAAATCCTAATTCATCTAACTTGTTAGTGGTGTCTTGGTACAGCTTCACGTTTCTCACATCATTAAAAACTCCTTTTATGGTAGTGCGTGTACTTCATCAACTTCCCAGTTGTTAGTTTGTAACCATTGCTGTTTTTTGCGCAGACAGTAAGAAAACAATAGCCTCTTTCTAAGTCTATCTGCTGGCATGACAACATTTTGACCTCTGAAAAAGCAGTGATGCAATCAGCTCGGCTGCAGCCCGTTTTTAGCCCTGCCATCAAGCAGCTTGGGTACGGCTCAGGTACAGCTCGCTTTATTTATAATGGAAAAACAGTTTTCCGCGATACAACGTGGTTCCCTGTATCAGTGGAAAAGTATCGTTATTTGGCCAGAAGATCCAGCTTCAGAGAAGTTTTTTATTTTTCCATATGAAAATGGGATTATTATGAAAAGGATATTAATTCATTCTCAGCAACATTCTGAGTTCATTTCAGAAGGAAATCTCGTTTCTGATCTAATAAGATCTGCCTTCATGCTTCGCTAGTTTATTATTATTATTTTGTTTTATACTTCGCACACATTGGACAAACAGGATTAGCTCCCTTGGAGGGTTTATTTATAAACTCAGATTATGTAGGCAGCAAGGGAGGAGGATAAAAGAAATCATAATATTTTGAATAAAAACCCAACACCAAATCGGATTGTGTAGGGTCATGGTCAGATTGGCTTTGCTGACTGACCAGAGCAGTGTTTAAGCCATCAGATTGTCTGTTGAAGACAAGGGCAGCTGATTATTTAATATTTTAGAACTGTAACTTAATGACCATGATGTCCAAAATCAGAACCTCAGCAGTGTGAGAACATTTCCTCAAGAATTGTTTCATGTGAAACATGTTTCTATGGCTTTCAGCAATGGGGCTTCCATCATGAAGGAGAACCACTTAGCCATGCAAAGAACTTAATGCATTCAGATCTTTGTCATACATAGTTCTGTATATAAGCACAACCCCTCAATCCCCTTTTCTGTAATGTAATTTAAGCCTGTTTTGAAGGCCATTCAGTTAACCCTTGAATTTGAATATTTTTAATTCAATATTTAGTATATTTACTTAGATTCCACTTGGAGGTCTGCAGGAAGGAGTTAAAGAACCATTTTGAAAAATTATACTATAATGAGTAAAGCAAAGTACATGAAATATAGGAATCACATGCCTTCATACATAATCTAACAGTAATAAAGATAACTGGACCAAAATGTTATTCTGGTTGTAAATCCTGCATAGTCAATGACAGCCCAGAGTCTATGAGTCTATGAGATGTTTCTAGGCAGCCTTGGTGGTTGTCTAGGGTGGCACTGGCAGGGATGGGTGATACAGCGCAATCCCCCTCCCCCATCTCCTTGGGCAACAAAACTTTGTTCACCCCCCTACCGGTTGACAAAAGTTTTGTCCCAGAATGGCCAGAAACTTGTTTTTTATCCAGGGGCATTTACCTCCATTGCAGTCTTCTGTAAAGATATTCACATCAGGTTGCATTTTTGAAAAACATTTGAATATAATCATCTATGTTTTTTAAATTAAATTTTATAATGCACCTGTAATATGAGTAATAGCATTTTTTGTGAGTGGAGGGGATTACAGTGACCTACAGTGATCTTTTAAATATGTTTTCTAAACATAATCCTCAACTCTAAACATCATGCAGTTTAATAACAGAGATCTGCCTGCCTCTAGCAGAAGAACCACCTGTAGACAAGGTGCCCTGAGAAGCTTAAGATATTAGAGCGTCTGCTTTAATCTGAAGTGTACGGTGAGGAACGGAGGGTCAAGTTGAGCTGTACTTGAGGCTCAAAGGTATGATGTAGGATTTGCCATCATATAGGTAGAGGGTTTTCCATTTTTGGCTTGTAGGCAAGCATCAGCACATTAAATCTAATGAAGGTGGCTGCAGGAAACCAGTAGAGGGAACGTACCAGTGGATGAACTTTCAGAATATGAAATTGCTATTTCCATGGACTTATACAGACTCAGCATTGCTGGGATTCAACGTTGATGGACTGCAATCTATATTGGGGCTTACATGATGGGAGAAGTTGAGAGTCATCAGAGCAACTGTGATGGGAAATGTGAACACAGACCCTTGTGGTACACCACTGGAAAGTCTACGTGGAGTCTCTATGTCACTCTATTGCCCTCCAGTTATGATTAAAAACCACTGCCATGCTGTGCCAAGGCTTGTGGTGGAAACCTCTGAGGAGGATCGTGGGGTCCGATCAACTGGAACGAGAAGGATGTCCAACTTCATGTTATGAAGTTTGTGGAGGGTGGTGGTAACAGCACAACAGTGTAAAGAATTAAATGTTCTGCTGTGTGATGTAAGCATACCGATACATTCTCAGGAAGCAAACCTCTGTCCCCAGCAAACGCTGATCTGTTATGGAGAATGACAGCTGTACATGATAGAAGTTTTAGGGTTGACAGTTCTCTGGAGTGGTCCAGATCTCTCCCAGAGTCAGGGAGTGGAGTTTGTGGAGGGTCGCCAAAGCTATGATTACTATTATGGACAGCAGATTGACAGTTCCAGAGTGTTCCGGCCTGATGACCGAGTAGATGAGATTACTGCTACTGGGGTTTTCATAGTTGTGGCAATGTCCTAAAGGTCCATGAAATGTGCAGATAGAGGCTGAAGAGAGGCATTAAGCTTAGCCAAGAGTGAAGAATCCAGTGTCTGTGTTGACGGAGAGTGAAATATTGAGAAGAACCAGGTGAAAGGATGGTGCATAAATGTTCAATCTAGAAGACTTTTCCAAATTGATGATGAGTCTTTAGAAAAGGTCATGATGACATTTCACCCCCACACTCACACACACCCCTTCCACCCACCCCACAATCACACACACCCCTTCCACTCATCCCACATCCATTCCACCCACCCCACACTCACACACACTTCCATCCACCCCACCCTCACACACAACTTCTGACCACCCTCCCACACACATATGCCACTTCCGCCTACACACACTTACACACGTGACTGGGCTTCCATGTGTTGTTCTGTTGTTTTTATAATCAGAAATAAAAACGTTTTTTTAAACTTATTTTAAAAAATCAATGGCATGTTACAAAAATTGTACATTTCATTCATTTATTTATTTCATGGAAAACAACAAAAAACCCTCCCCTATTGACAAAACTGTATGCCCCCACCTCCCTGCCTATAAAACAAAATTGCTCATCACCCCGCCCAGCCGATAAAGCTGAATCATTATTTGCCCCATCATGTTCATCAAATCGAAATTGCTCCCCAACCACCCCTTCAGCCCCACTTACTGCTGGGTGACAAATCGAAATCACTTGCCCCCTGCCACACCAAACATGTTGATCCCCAGGAAACACTGAAGGCCTGAAATTGTGTTCTATAGACATATTATATGTTTAAGTAACATACCTATTTTTCCTTAAAAGTGAGGGACTCTTAATAAGGAACTCATATTTCTGCAGTAAAAAGCATTTCTTTTCGTTTGACTGCAAATGATTTGTATGCAGCTCACATTAATAATAGTTTTACTCTTGCAATGTACTTCTCATGACTGGGAACTTTGAGAAAGTCTTTATTTCCACATCTGACTCTACTCAACAAGCACAAGTTACTGAAGAGTTTCACAAGATGCCCCTGTTTTTTAGAGGGAGATCTGAAGAGAGGTCGTTGCGGTGAATTTTGGTGGAAAGAAGAGTGAATGTGTTTGAGGTCTCTCTTCTGTCTCCGCTCTTCTTACCCACAGCATTCTGGGGGGATATCTCCTCCCGTGAATAAAACATGAGGAGACGCAGCATCCTTTGTGCACTTTAAGAGGGTCTGGGAATGGTTGATAGACGAGGCCTTAGAAAGAATTAGTGGGGGAAAGGAGAGAGGGAGTGAGTGATGGGCGAATGAGAAAAACAAGGAGAGTGAGATGACAGATCTATTTGCTCAGATTAAGACAATAGAACGAATAACCTTAAGAAGTCTGGAGTCACTTTGTTGCATTATTTACATTTAATTACATATTTACATAATTAGTTGCATAAATATGTTATGATTACATTCCTGTTACATCTTAAACAAGGATTGGCAGGGTTATTTAAAAAAAAGCTTTTCAGGACAGATTACTGATTAACTGTTAATATGTACATTAATCCAGATGTATATTATGTATAGTATATTATTAGAATTTCATATCATTACTTTTTTGTTACTTTATGATTATTTGTAGAGTCATATATTATATACAGTAAACCCCCACTTTAATGCGGATAAGCAGTCCAACACAGATTTTTTCTGAGAACCGAAATAGTTGTTCACTAAAACCCCCGCACTAGCGAGGAAACTGCAGATATCCTCCATATTTCTTTTGCTTTGTGACGTCCGGTCCTTGTCCGCCACGCCCCCTCGTACTAGTGCTGGTTTGCTAAGCACCGGGCCCAAACATAAACAACCCAGCACAAGGACGAGGGTCGTGGCACACGAGGCCCAGACGTCACAGCTTTTTTTGAGGTTTTTTTTTCATGCATTTTAGTGCTAAATTATTAAGAAAAATATAATTTACTAATTTTGTAACATAAATATTAACGTAAATTTAGCTACATTTCCATATAAAAAATAACTATAAATGTTTTGGTACTGTGGAGAGAAACACCAAGAAAGCGCGTCTTGGGATGGTGAATAACCGCGGGAGGTTTGAAAGTAGCCAATCCGAGAACACTATTTATTTCTCCTTGCTGCTGATTGGCTGCTACCCCTTTGACGCAGCTGGGATACGGGTTTACCTTAACATTTTCTTTAAGGATAATGTATTAAGCTGAGTTTAAAATGGAATTAAAGTGTTTTGGGAGCATATTTAGGGGCATATTTCGGGTTTATACTATAAAAATATGTGTGTATGTATACATATATATATATATATACACACACACACACACACACACACAAAAAGTATGTGTGTGTTTGTATATATATATATATATACACACATACTTTTTTAGGACACCATGTTACCATATTTGTATAATCACTAGAAATCTTCTCTGCTTCTTGAAAATGGGTTGGCAATCCTAGTGCCTGTTGAAATCAGCTTCCATTAATCAGCTTCAGGCACATCTGTGTCCCGTCTAATATCCTTGTTATATATTTTTATTTGATAAAAAAAATATTGCCACTGGTACTTTAGCTACATCTGTGCCAAATTGTGAACACTTACATTATTTATTCTGAAAATGTGTTTGTTCCGTAGTGTATCAAATATCCACCTCTAGCAAGTGTACAAACTTTTATATATATTTTTATGATGTTAGCCATTTTTATCCAGCCTTTCATAAAAAATACATGGAAAATTGTGTTTTCAGAAGATTAAAAATGTGCAGTTCTCAGGTGTTGCATTTGCATTTGCAGTGCAGCAGCATTGTTTTCCTAGGCAGTTGTTAAAGCACTTCCTAATTTATTCATAACATCTGGTCTTTTTTCTCTTACAGTGCTGCTCCACAATGCTATCCCTTTTGTTGGCTTTGGCTTCCTGGACAATGCCATCATGATTGTTGCAGTAAGTTCCGTTTATTATGAAAGTTATAAGGCAGCCGGTCGCTTGTGGTTGCGTGAAAGTTTATTTTCTGAGGGAATAAATGACGAGCTGCTTGTGGCTGCTGAATTAAAAGGCAAATTCATTCTCCAGCTTTTGAAAAGGGCCCACTCAAGTATTGATAAGAGGTGCAGTCATGCTGAGCCAAGTCCAGTAGGTGGTCTCATGGACATGGCTTAGATAAAGCCCTCGACTTCAGGACTGAATATCATTTTCTAAGCGCTGCTCAGATAGCTGCTGTCACTGCTATGTTTCCACATTTAGCACAGCTCTTCAAGCTCATTTATGCACAAGCCTTACTCATGCGTCAGTATGGAGTGCTTCTGGTCATACACTTGAACCATTCGGTTTTAATATGAGCCCTTCAGCTGCACTCAGCGTACCAGTTTTTGTGCAGTGACCGGAAATTTCAGACCTTGATCATTTAGGTATATTTCGATGTCGTTTTCTGTCATAAAACACTCTGTTTTCCTGATTGTTCTTGAACTAATCACAGGTGCCTGTTTGTTCACAGGGCACACAGATTGAGCTATCCATAGGAGTGATCTTAGGCATCTCAACCATGGCAGGTATGAGAATGTTTGAGAATGTTTGTGTGTTCTGTATTCTGAATGTACAGTACCAGTAAAAAGTCTGAGCACCTCATTGAATGTTTCATAATCCTAAAAGACGTCTTATTCTGAAGGCTTTTTCCTAAATGTGTAAAATGTATTTTTAAGATATAAAAAATTTACTGTCGGCATGTAAACTTATTTCAAATTATTTAATGCCTATATATGACTTTGGTTACATATTATTTATTTCCAAATAATATGTAATAATAATTTGTAAATGGCCCATTAACAAATAGTTTTCTTTGTGGTCTATATGGAACTTCTTCAAGTCTGATGGAGAAGGATGGTTGGTTGAGATAATGGCATTAGGCCAAAGGTGCTACTTGGAAGAATCTGCAATATAGAACTAATAGCATAACTTAGTATGTCTTATTTGTTAGTTTTGATGTTGTCACGGTTCAGGCCAGCGCCCACTGGAGGGCGCCACCGGGCTCTGCACTGGACTCTCAGGTGCGGCCTCATCTAGCCGGCATTGGATTAATCAGGTTCGGCCGGCTAGATGTTCACCCTTATCAGAATCCTTCGTTCATTGGCCCATGACGCTCCCTCCAGTATATTTAAGTT
>JBBJLS010071420.1:0-11117 GCA_037577275.1 Bryconaethiops microstoma | reverse complement strand
ACACACACACACACACACACACACACACACACACACACACACACACACACACACACACATACACACACACACACAAATAGACAAGCTGTGCACAATGACCTCTTCCACCAGGAACCTGATTCTTTGAGTGAGTTTCCGTGACTCCTGCAGCATATCTTTGGCAGTCACGCCTTTTCTTTTGGGTTCAATTATGTTTTTTGCCACCTCTATCATGCTCTCCTGAAGAAGGGACAGTGATAAAGAAATCACAAGGTACAAAATAACAACTGAATTTCACAAAGAGAAACATAAAGCTCAGGTTGATATACTGTCTTGTCTTTCTCCTCACCAGTTCCTGCTTGCAAAGGGTGAGCCTCTTCTTATCCAACATGGTCAGGTAGGTTCCTTTGACCCTCTTTTCCGCAAAAGCAATAAATTCCCTATAGGTGGTTTGCAGCGTAAAAGTGTAATTAATCTATGAAATAAATAGTCTTTCCCTTTGATTTTTGTAGGTTCCAGTAAAGGCAATAGTAGTATTATCACACAGAAAAATACAGTGGATACACTTTACATGTTAATACACTGATCTTTATGGTCTTTTTATATTAATATTCATCAGGGCAATTGTGATTGACTAGGAGTTTATTTATAGTCAGTTAATTTATGTCAGAACTATTCCTAAGTGACTGAATGCTTTATAGTTCATACTGGGTTGGAAAAGTGTATTATAGCAGTTCCTTAACCCAAATCTAAAACCTGTTTGGACTGACTTGAGATCTGAGTTATGTGCATATTTACATTTGAATGTAGACTCAGAATTTTGCTTTGCTTATATGCTTGCATGAGTGCATACCACCAAAAAAACTGGTATGTGAGTCTGACCAGTCAAACCGCCCAGCCTATTCATAATAGGGGAAGCACCGAAACACTGAGACAGACAAGCAATATTTTACAGTAAAGAATGGCTCGGCGAAAAGCTAATTTTACACAATTCTCCATGAACCACACATGCAAAGAACTGGACTAAAGTTTCTTTAGTCCAGTTCTTTGCTATGGAACTAACAAGCACTGGAAGCATATACCCCACCATTTAGAACTGTGCATACATACATTTTCACACACTTGTCTCAAAAAAACTTATGTGGTTTCTGACTCGCCGTGATATACTGATGTCTAAACAAATTGGAAAAAGCAAGCAAAATTCAGACTTGCTGGTGAGGATTGCTGTTACTGTTTTTAGCAATACAAAAACATTTTTACGACTAAAGATCATTTAAGGTAATACTTTGGAGACCCTGGCTTTTCTGTACCTGGCATCTTTGCAAAATTCCAGTAACACAGCCTGCAGCAGAAGGTCCACTTCCGCATCCATCACCTTGTCCATCTCTGCCACTTTGGCCATTCCATCCTCCTGGATCACAAATTACATGTTTAACTTATCAGTTGGTCACACAATGCAAGTGCCAACAATTGTATGTTGACTTACAAACATGGAGGCAATTCTATCAAGCATGTTAGAATGATGAAGACGATACATCCGGTCCTCCCAGCTGCACCGCACATGGATACAGGGCTTCCGAGCTGAAATGGGCAAATGAAAGTAGATCCTGTACAGACAAAATAACAATAATGTGCAGAAATCCATGAAATTATATTTTCATATTTCTTTCAGAGTATACAAAAGTGGGCCAACCTGTTTCCATCACCAAAAACAGGTTTCTCTGGCCGTGTGGTGGATTTGCAGGACAGTGACCCATGAGCTTCAAGAAGAGGGGTAGTCATGGCTCCTTCAGGGCCTGGAAAATCAGACCCTCTCTCTACCCTTTTCTTGGTAGGTGGTGGAGCAGCAGCACCATCTATCAAGTTACCATAGTTCCCTGGACAACCAAAGCACAATATTAATATAAATTCAACATAACATCAAGACCACTGAGAATGAGCTTAAGAATATGAGCTCAATCATATGTACCAATAGAGAACTCAAAGCTCATGTGCTTATCCCCTATTCTCCTGTCAATCATAGAAGCCTCAAACATGGCCCCAAAGAGCATGAAGTTTTCCTTGTCTTCATCGTTGACCTTGACAAACACAATAATAGATACTGTTTCTAATTACAGGTATAAGAAGGAGACAAGAAGAACACAGAAGAAAAAGAACACATGATGTAAAAATGTAAAAAGGTCTAAAGAGGCAATAAGGTCTTCACCATTGTTGGAGGATCCACATGCAGAACCATGGTCCTCATTTTCTCCTCCTCCCCTCCACCTGCTCCTCCTGTCCCAGCTTTAGGGTCTTTCCCGGCTGTTTTTGCTCCCTTGGGATCTTTTGAAGGCATTTTCAGGGAGAATAGAGATTTAGACTCAGGTCCTCCTGTTAGGATCTCTACAGCCAGCTGGATGTAAAGCCTCCCTCGGTAGGACACCCCTTCTCCTATTCCCTCATTCATTTCCTGATTATCATCAACCAGTGTGGTGTTACGGGCAGAACCATAGATGTTAATCCATGCTGGTCCGAACGTGGGCAGGAAACCTAAGTGGGAAAGCCAAACAAAAATCAACTTGAGCACCCTTAAATCTTCATAACATCATCATTGTAAAACTTAGTTTTGGCTGTGATAATGTGCATGATGAAGATAACTCTGTGATATGTACCCTTATCTCCATCTTGATCATTGGAGATTCTACGAAGATCAATGTAGTGAGTCCCAATGGCTACATCGTTCATACTACCTTCATCCAGTACCTGAATCTTCAGTCTCTGGCATAAAGGCGGAAACATCTCCTTAAAAACCACCTGTTCATTCCATACAGGGTCTGCTGTGCTCTTCTGTGTGGATGTCCGATCCTGTCAAAAGTTTTTTAGGATAACAGTCAAACAGACATTTACTCAGTTCCATCTTCTCAAGTACAGTTTAATATATTTGTATTTTCTTAAGCATGTCAATCATTTTGTTTCAACTCAGGTATAACTGTGTGGAACGGAATCTATGTTTTGTTCATTTTATTCATTTAAGTAGTTACTTAAGCAGTTTTACTTTATGTTATTTGTTGAAGGCCATCTATTTCACTTAAGTAATATTACTCCTCTACCTGAAGTACTTACCATTTGGCCAAAGAAGGACACCACCACATATGGATCTATGAGAGCTGTGTTATCGCTAACAAAGGCTTTGGTCACATTGGCCATGATGCTTGAATTCATTCTGGGAAGACCTTCAGCTCTGTACACTTTCACATAATAGCGAGCCCAAGGCCGCATGGAGGGGAAACCTTCAGGCAGCAGTGGGTTCCTGGATCAACACAGGACAGGTCATTGGAGGTCAGTGTGTCAGTGTTAAACAGTCTCAAACTGGGAAAAATTGTACTCAATTAAAAGCGAGCTAAAAACAAAACTACACGTAGAGTGATTAGGGCAACATTAGAATTATATTTTACACTTGTAACTATACTTTACACTATGACTATAATGTAAAACTCTTATTTTGTACTAAAATAAAGTAAAGTAAATAAAAGAGCATTTACTTCTCGATCTGTTCTTCAGCATCACTAAACTTCTGGGAACGGGGTGACACATCTCCTTTCCCAGTCACACAGATGTCACACTTCAGGTGACCTTTGACCCCAGTGTTGATATCAATGGGATCGATAAGCGCTGCCCACCTATTGACGAACTGATGACCTGAATCAGAAAGACAGTTATGATTCAGACAAGAAGAAGAAGAAGATAAAGAAGATTAAGACGAAGAAAAACAGTTTTATTTATCTCACCAGGTTGGTTGTAGACAGTTCCAACATCAATCTTGAATGTCCCGATACAATAGCTTTTCATGATCTTTGAATGCATCACCTTTATCAAAAAGGATCGAATGAAGTGAAAATTCCGTCATACATGAACACCACAGCACACAAAGTTCTTCCTCTGCATTTAACCCATTCACCAAGTGAAGCAGTGGGCAGCCAGGAACGCAGCACCCAGGGAGCAGTGTGTGGGGACAGTAACTTGCTCAGGGTACCTCGGAGCTGCTTAGCAGTCTTGGGAATTGAACTCACAACTTCCTGATCACAGGGCAAACACCCTAACCACTAGGCCACCAGCTGCTCCTCTAGGCTACCAGCTGCCCATATCATATCAGCAAACCAAACATCTGGATGGCCCAGGCATAAGAAGATCTATTTATAATTATATACTTACAGACAACTTGATGACTTTGTCAAAAAACAATTCTTGGTGAGAAAAGAAGTCAAACACAAAGTACTGTTGGGGAAGAAACATTAATGTTATGTGTGACATGGCACAACAAATACTACTAGTTAAGTTAAGACCTGGAAAAATCTCATGGTAAAGTTACAAAGTAATGGCAAGTCACCTCATTGTAAAATGGTGCGTTTGTCCCTTCTTTTACAGAAGTTTGTTTCTTATCATCTCCAATTTCGATCACCACACTGGGGTCGATGTTCTCACCCACCAGCTGTTTAGCTTCAGTGATATTGATGGAAATCTTAAGAAATAAAGACGTTACTCGTTTATTCATTAGGTAGTGAACATGCATACATAATCACAGTATGTAATTAAACATTATACAGTATAAATAGATTCTCCCGTGCCCAAATATAAACGGTAAATATAAACTACCTGGAAAGCCTGTGGCTTGCTCTCACTTTCCAAAATCTTGGCTGTGTACTTGGATCTATTAAGATATTATAAAGAATTAACACAATTAATTTAAAAATGAGCAAATAAATGACCATTTTACATTGACAATGACAGTTTGGTACCTTTTAGCATCGATCACTTCTCTGAAAGCAAAGAATCCAGAAGGACCAGCTTCACTGCTGGCCTCAAGATTTGCAAGGTCTAAAACTGGTGGGTCATCAAGGGCAGCTTCGACCTCAGATTCATCTAGAAGGATTGTGTTTAATCAAGGTCATGTTCATCTACAGCTACAGTATGTGTGGAATACTGGATCAGTTTGTAATCTGTTAGCCATCACAGTTACATGGTATTAATCTCTGTGAAGAACTCAACATCTATACACAATGTTGTGTTTGCTTTGAAGACTGTACCTTGAACACCTTTGTTAGCAAAGACAAGACCTTTGGTGGGTTTCTTCTTTTTCTTTTTCATTTTTATTCCAAATATATTTTTGCTGCAAGACATGAATAAATTCTGGTATATTGTAACATCCAAAATATTTCTCTTTTTTCTCTTTCATAGACACATACATTATTACTCAAAGTGTAGTCTGAGCTTTACAAAACAACCACATTAACTTCAATATGTGGAACGGTAAAGAAATTTCAGTGTCATTAGGTTGTTTAAGTTAGTGCAGTGCTTACCTTTGCGATGCTGAGTTGTCATCGTCCTGATCCATCTCTGCTTATCACAACAATCTTATATTTTGGTTGTCAAAATACAAATGTTACAGAATATTAGAAGCTTTTCCAAGGGAATTCAAAAACGTATCACTCGACACCTCCTCAGTACAGGCAAAGCAGAGGAACTACACACCCTCCCTCTCGTCTGTTTGACTTTCTGTGACAAAAGGATAAACAAGGGTGGTATTGAGGGTGGCAAGGATGACAACTGCATATTTATGGACACTTAAGTGAACTACCTGCAACATGATGCAAAGGTGGACACAATTCATGTTAACATTAAAAAAAAAGTATCTACAAAACATCCATTTATTAAACCATGTACAAGATTCCAATGACAGCAGTGGATCCAAAGTACCTGCAGCAAAAATAAGTAAATAAATCAATACATAAATAAATGATAACTAATAATGAACAATTATAATAATTATAAATTAATTATAACTTTTTTAGTGGAAAGGTGAGCTTAAAAAGATTGTTCTTGTATGTTCTTTTATGAGAAATTGTGTTTTTATTACTATGGCCATAAAAGCACCTAACATATGGCATTGGAGTTCGTCACTATGCATTCTGTTCTGTTTACACTACACGCATGTCTGTACACGCATGATGTATGTGAAGGTGTACAAAATTTCAAACTGAAACTATATGCAATACTAATGATCAAAAATCTATAATGAATGTTTAACCTTTGATGGAAACATTATATTTATAAGTATAATAAATTATTGGAATATCACACTACAATATCATTATAGTTTCATTGTAAGTCACTGTCTAGGTTGTCTAGGGGCACTATTTGCTGAGTGAGACCAGGATGTGTGGAACTGGTAGGTGAACAAATACACCCCTGGTAAATATGCAGATCAGAGTACCTGATGTTTCTGAACTTTGTTCTTACAGACTGTTTTATTGTGGGTTACTACAAATACATATTTAATCCAGGTTTTTGTCACATCAGTTTAAACAATTTGTATAAGCAATAAATAAGCCACTTTTTATTATGCACTGGGCTGAGGTTTATTCAGAATTTTTAATTGTATCAAATTTCAGATTAACTAGCTTGAATTTTGATCTTATTTTGAACTCACACGAAACTATAATAACTTTACATAAAAACAAATCAAAGGCGTTTGGATACATGCATGCAAAGTTTAAATCTTGACTCTTCTCAAAGCGCCTGAAATTATGCAAATATTTTGTCAAGATGTTGTATGCCAGCTGTTTAACATGACGTGACCATTTGTCATACATGAACACACCACAGCATACAGTGTGAACAGTACGAAATTCTTCACTGCATTTAACCCATTCACCAAGTGAAGCAATGTGGGGACAGTACCTTGCTCAAGGGTTCCTTGTGGTGCTACTAGCAGTCCTGGGATTCAAACCCACAACCTTGTGATTGCCGGGGCTATGCTCTAAACACCAGGCCAACAACTAACTGCCCCTTAAAACAAATATATATATATATTCTTGTGCATCATTTTAAGCACCAACTTGTATTTATAAATATTACTGGTACTTAATCATTTACTCACATAGTAATTAATAAAATCTTTGACAGGTCTCTCTGTTAGACAATGGGCTGGGACTACCAATCATATTAAAGTGCATACTTTAAATCAGCCTATCATATTCAAGAAATTGAAGTTACATTATCCAATCAAATAGTTGAGATTAATTTCAAATTTGAAAATGACCGTTAAATATACTTTTAAAAATAATCAGTCTAGGAGACGGTAAAGGAGAAGCTGACTGACTCCTGCAGGGCCGGTTACTTGTAATATAAAACGAGATACAACGCTTTTAATCGGTTTTAAACCAAATTTTACGTTTCACGATCCGAGAATGAGAGAGATTGTGCATCTACAGGCAGGCCAGTGTGGAAATCAGATCGGGGCCAAGGTTAGTAGGACAGGACTGCTATTAGCTTTTAGCTTGGTTAACCTGTGATATCAGTGGAACAGTACAGATACTTGTAAATAACTTCACCAGATAATTTAACCACCTCACCTCACTGCAGACGTCCACTATCTATCACTAAGTAATGCCAGTGTTGCGAGTAAATGCCAGGCTTTTTACAGATTCAGGTTATTGAGCATGCAAACTTCAGTAATTACATTAGCATCTTTAACAAAACACAAAAACCATTCCGTTTTCCCCCCAATTAATACGGTTTACTTGCAATGCATTACAGACATTGTGCCGGTTTTTACGCGTTGCATTTCAAATAATCAACCAGTTTATGTCAGCTTTGATTTATTTCACTCCACTGAAGTTAGTTTAGGTGGTGGTTAATTTATAACTAAGGCAAAAGCTTTCACATACCTATATCTATCTATATATATGTATTCAAAAAAAGTATTGGTAATTGTATTGTATGCTGTAGGCTAGTCTAGGTCAAAAAACAAACTAAAAAAAATTAAAAAGAAATAATTGAAAAAGAAATAATCAACCAGTTTATTCCAGGTTTGATTAATTTATGTGGTGGTTTGTTTTAAAAAGGCAAAACCTATATATTTTTATACAGGAATTTACAAAGAATTCTCCAAAAGTATACTAGTCAGGGCATTTCTTGGGATAAAAAAAATAAAAATGGAAAAACAAATAAAAATAATCAAAAAACAAATAATCAACCAGTTTATGTCAGCTTTGAATAAGATTTATTTCTCAGTTAAGACAGAAGCTTTTAAATATATATTTTTTAGCACAAGTACACATTTACAAGGAATTCCCCCGAAAGTATCGGTATTAGTATACTAGTCTGGGTATTGTTTGCGATTGAAAAAAACATTTATGACACATCTCAAACATTAAATTCCTGACCAAAACTCAGATCAGAGGCAAATCAGCTCTTGATCTTAAAATTGTTAACTCTACCATTAACAGCTGTAATCTCACTAAGAGTAATTGTGTCATATTGCTAACTTAATAGCTTTTTGATAGTAGTGCTTTCATTATTTTGTGTTATTTCTAACAGGTCATTTTGAAAGTTGTATCAGAATATTCATAAAAGGACTTTCCCCACCTCCCAACCATATAATTTCTAGTTAACTTCAACTAGAGTTAATGTCCTACACCTTTAGAAAGCCATCTAAAATACAAGAACAGAAAGCTTATTACAATATAACCTCTTTAGGTTGAATCCCAGGGTGTGGCTAAAATGTCTCATCAGCGGTCTTTGACTTTGCAGTTCTGGGAGGTAATAAGTGATGAACATGGCATCGATCCAACTGGAACATACCATGGAGACAGTGACCTTCAGCTTGAGAGAATAAATGTGTACTACAATGAAGCAACAGGTAAGAGGTTTGGTGTACAAGTCTTGCAAAACGGGTCTTAAAAGGAATGTGGCCAGGACCCGGAATAAAAAGGCATTTTTAAAATGAAGGAAATGTAACATTTAAAGTTTCTACTTCCATATTAACAATTTCTTCTGGGAAAAAATAAAGTATTCTGATTCTGATTCTGATTCTACTAGAAGAATAATGAAACGTAGTTGGGTGTTGTAGCAGAAATTATAAATTAAAAAATCAGGTGCATTAGTTAATATTAAAAAATAAATGACCTTCAAGTGTTCCTCAGAAACTTGTAGAAGAGTGTTGTAAAATTTGTAGGAATGCTGCAAATATTTTTGGTGCACTTCATTTGGACATCCATATTTTCAGACCTGCTGACTGAACGTGCTGATATTACCATGAAAATACTGGCATTTAGAAAGAGCAAGTTAGTTAAAGGAAAGAATTGAACATAAAGATGAACATAAAAACTACTGATGAATCTCCTTAAATATGAAACATTATATGAAACAAAAGTATTATTTTGAGTCATTTGCTTGAGGTTTTGTCTGTGTTTGGTTTTTCTGTTTTCTCAAATGCCATTATGTGTGCAGCTGTTTTACAGCGAATCCTTCAGTAAAGCTTAACTCTCATTATTACTTGTGTATTCTTTTAGCTGCTTGCTCAGTTGCTTAAACAACAAACATGCATCAGTGACATCAGGTGTGAGTTTTTTCTTCAGTGACCAGAGTACTACTATCATCCTTGTGCAAACTGTTTAATCAAACTGGATAATAATAATAAAGACCATTCTTTAAGAATAAATTGTAATTGAATATATATTTTAAAATCAAGTTATCAATTTATTATTCATAATGAGCTAACCCAGCACCTATCTAAAGCAACCTGATGTAGCTCTTCACACTTTATCAGTGTTGTACGTAATGACAAAAAATTATGCAATAATAGTAAAAGGAATAATAAGTAATAATTAGGGCTGGCGACGCATTAATTACTTAACGCTAACAATTATTTTATCGCGCATTAACGCATGTTTTTGTTAAATCCTTTTATCTGAACGTTTGTTCCTTTTTAGGGTCATGTGTGCGTGCAGCGCTCTACGACTTGGCTGGTTTTCGCAGTCAGGCGACCCATTGCTTTTGTCCATATAATATTGACTAAAGTATTGGGGCGCATGACAATTACAAGAACAGG
Organism: Bryconaethiops microstoma; assembly: GCA_037577275.1. Taxonomy (NCBI): domain Eukaryota; kingdom Metazoa; phylum Chordata; class Actinopteri; order Characiformes; family Alestidae; genus Bryconaethiops; species Bryconaethiops microstoma. The sequence continues at coordinate 1,267 of JBBJLS010071420.1, read as the reverse complement.
GACTTTTATGACACTGCATTCAGATACATAGACTTTCATATGGAGTTGGTCCCCTTTTGCTGGTGCTGTAATGGTTATATGAATATTTACAGTAACGTTCCAAGAGCAAAGCAGTGTTGCTTGCTAAGCCATATAGCTTGCTTGTGTAAGCTATTACGTCAGAAACATGAGGTAATGGGATCAAACCCAAATCTCTAGTTTTAGGTCTTGCATATGATACTTCATTGGAAAGTCAAATATCCCAAAAAATAACCTGAGCCTCTGGCCTAGCTCTGTAGCTCTAAGATACAGAGCTAGTCTAAGCTATGGTCTCAAAAACAGAAGGTTGTGGGATCAAACCAGGGTCTCTAACTTTGTCTTGCACATCAAACTTCATCTGAATGTCATGTATCTTAAATAAGTTAGGTGGCTTGTCAAACCCAGTATCTCACTGGCCTTAGCTGTGTTCTCATGATTGGAAGGTTGTAGGATCTAATTAGTGTTTTATTTTTAATGTCTTGTATGTCACACTTCATCTGAAAGTCAAATGTCCAAAAATAAATAAAGCATCTGCCCTTGTTCTATAGTGCACTGGTTTAATCCGTGGGCTCAATTCTAGAAGGTCATGGGTTCAAATCTGAGTTGTCTACTTTATAGATTGCATGTTTGCTGTGCAAAACAGGGTGTGGAACTTTTAATACAGTGGGAACTAACTAGTTGGTTGGATTCTAATGTTTTAAGCTTATTAGAGTTACCTGTCTTAAGAGTTTGTTCCTTCCATCATCTTTATGCATGTTAGGCAAGATTCAAACCAGCATCCTCATGTATTAGAGGCGAGGACTTTTCCACTACTCCACCAATTCTCACACAGGCCAGTTTTTTGGGGGGTTTGTCTTGAAGATTGGAAGCGTGGTAGAAGATGCCAAGATAAGTTTTTTTGCAGCAATGGAAGGAGACCATTTTTGGCAAAAACCTCCTTTGTTATATCTTTAAGTGATCCTGGTTTAAACCAGAGTAAGAGGAACAATATCAGCAGTAAGTGCCTCAGAATCATAATCAGAAAAATCTTTTTTGATTCTGGAGGAAATTGCTAGTGGACTGTTGATTTGAACCATCTGCAATTATCAGGTTTATAAGTGCTGGCTTCTTTGAAGTTTCATGCTCTGGTTGGTCCTTTGGCTTCTTGTTGACAAAACAAAAAGACTTGGACGGACTGAACAGAACAATGATTTTATGAGCTCTGGATAAGATCAGTGGTGGATGAGGTAAAGATTATAGTGTGACTTTC
>JBBJLS010071419.1:0-11117 GCA_037577275.1 Bryconaethiops microstoma | reverse complement strand
ACACTACTGTCCAGTAGTAAACAGGTTTTAAGTATAATTTTCCCAGGTGCCTAAGACTTTTGCACAGTACTGTACATTGGTTGATAAACTTGTTGGCACTAATCCTTTATCAGGATTAGTGCAAACATTTTTTGCAAAAGCCCTTTATCAGCTGTCAGTTTCTCGACTCAGCAGTGACCACAGCAACCTGTGTCTGATGCATTCATACCAGTCTCTCACACACAATCATGCCACTACCATATTAGTACCACCACTGTACTGAGAATGGCCCACCATTTAAATTATGTCTGGTCTGTGGATGTCCTATGTGTGTTTCTTTCCTTTAAAAAAAGGGGGGTAGAAGAAGGCAGATAAGTAACTGTAAATCTACAAAGTGAATCTATATAGTAGGAGTACTTGCAAGTAACTGGCGACTAACAAACAGTGCTTATGACTAATGTGAGTACAGTTACATTAGTTGATGTGTTTGATATCATACTCAGGCTGCAAAAAATAGCATTCTGTGTGCAAGTGTACAATTACTGAAGCCCTATTATTTGTATATACTGTAATATATATATATTTGTATATATATATATATATATATATATTTTTTTTTTTTAAATATATACACACACACAGTAAACCCCCTTTAACGCAAATATCCTCCGCATATTTTTTTAAAACTTTTGTGACGTACGGGCCTCGTCCGCCACGCCCCCTCGTCCTCATGCTGGATTGCTAAGCACGCGCCCAAACATAAACAACCCAGCACAAGGACGAGGTGGCGGGGCGGACGAGGCCCGGATGTCACAGCTTTTTCCGTGGCAATATATAATTTTTCACGCATTTTAGTGCTAAATTATTAAGAAAAATATAATTTACTAATTTTGTAAATTCAGCTACATTTCCATATAAAAAATAACTATACATTTTTTGGTACTGTCCAGAGAACACAAAGAAAGCGCGTCTTGGGATGGTGGAATACCAATGTACTCAGAGGCTGGAGGTTGAAAAGTAGCCAATCCGAGAATGTTATTTATTTGTCCTTGCTGCTGATTGGCAGCTGCCCTTTGACGCAGCTGCAGTCCAGAATTTCCCCCGTGGAGCATCTGAAGTGTTCTCGTGTTTTTAGTTTTGTTCGTCTTAAAGCCTTGCATTTTTATTACTGCAAATTAAATGAATGTATTACTGTATTTACCTGCTTATACCAAAGAAAATGACAGCGCATACCAAAGAAAATGCGGTACATGAGTTACAGTACAGTCTATACAGTCTACATCAGTATTTACATTCTAGCACTGCGACAGCAGTTCAGTTTAAATTTTACAGTATGGATACGGGTTTACCTTTACATTTTCTTAAAGGGTAATGTATTGAGTTTAAAATGAATAAGCTGAGTTTAAAATGAAATGACACTTTTGGGAGCATATTTGGGGGCATATTTAGGGTTTACACTATAAAAATAGGCATTTTTAGGCATTTTTTAAACCACATAACAACATTGCGTTTTTTCACTATATGCAATTTCTCTTAGAATGTAACCCCCGCAATAAGTGGGGATTTACTGTATATATAACTACAACAGGCAAGAGTTTAAAACAGATGAATGTACGAGTTTCTCATAGAACTAGTCCAGGCGCTGTAATCACTATATTAAGAGCAGTAGTGTGAACCTTTCAGACATTCCGATATTTCTGCCAACATATGACATCATCAGATATTCACACAAGTTCTGACACTAGATAAAGAGATCAGAAAGAGACGAATAAAACAAATATATTATACTTGGACATTCAGTTGTTGGGGAAAATGATACAATATCATTTAATATCTTAGACTGGCAAAAGCTTGTAAACCTTTGCTTTCAGTATCTGGTGTGACCCCCTTTGTGCAGCAATAATTGCAGCTAAAACTTTCCGGTAGCTGTTCATCAGTCCTGAACATCAGGTTGAGGGAATTGTAGCCCATTACACCATACAGAGAAGCTTTGGCTCTGGAATATTGGGGGATTTCCTGACATAAAATGTTTGCTTTAGATACTTCCACAACATTTCTATTGGGTTAAGCGGTCAGGACTTTGACTTGACCCTTCCAAAACGTTAACTTTATTCTTCTTACCATTGTTTGGTAGAATAACTTGTGTGCTTAGGATCATTGTCTTGCTGTATAACTTTCTCTTCAGATTCAGTTCACGGACAGATGTCCTGACTATTTCATTTAGAATTTGCTGGTATAATTCAGATTTCTTCGTTCCATCAATGATGGCAACTTCTCTGTCTATTACATTCCTCACTTTTGTAATAATCACATTTGATTAATCACTCTTGGAGAGGCTAATCTTCAATTTCTTCCATTTGTGCATAACTCTGGGTTGGTGGAGGCCTAACACTTTAGAGATGGTTTTGTAACCTCTTCCTAACTGATCCTTTCAAGGTCATAAAAATCGTTTACAAGATACAGTTCCACAGATGTGTTGTGAAGATCAGACTTTGATAGATCACTATTTTTTAAATAAAACAGGGTGACCACACACATTTGATTATCATCCCATTAATACATCTTCAAATTAACTGCTAATCCTAGAAGTTCACTAACTTTTACCACTCTGGGTTATATAATATTGGATCAATTTCCTCAATGATATTTTTGGCTCATTTGTTTAACTAGGTTCTCTTAATCTACTTTTAGACACTGTGTAAAAATCTGATGTTTTAGTTAACATTTATAGAAATGTAAACTATTCTAAGAGTTCAATAAGCACAACTGTAAAGATATATTCTGTAGTATGTCTACACCTCTAAGTCATGCATCCCTATATCAGCATAGAGAAAACAGTACTACAACCTAATACACTACTTTGTCCTTTATTGTGGTAGTTTTCATTTCATTTAACTTTAACTTTATTTGGATTATTTAAAAATTATGAATTAGAAAATTATGAATTGCTTTTTTGTGAAGTTTTTTTGTGAAACTGAAACAAATGAGAACGAGAATGAGAATTCTCAATCATGAGAATGTATTTTTGTAACTTAATGAGCAATGTGGTATTATGTCATGCACATCACAGAGATATGGTCATGAATATTGTAATCTTGTCAATCTTCGCATCTAACAGAGCTGTGGAAACATACTTTGTGAATGTTCTTAAGATTGGTGCGGAACTGACTGCAGAATATAAAAAAATAGACTTTGATCAAGTGACTAAGAGGTAAGAAACTGGTATGTCATTACTACTATTATTATTATTATTATTATTATTATTGTTATTATTATTATTATTATTATTATTATTATTATTATTATTATTATTATTAACACAGCAGATATATTGCACCTTAAAGTAATATGATTTACCTACCTACCATTATTTCAAATACAAGATAAAGGCACCTTGTATTTAGCTGTAAATGCATTAATAATTTCTGACATTTTTTTGTATTATGATATTGTTTGCTCTGTGTCTTGAAGGGTGTGGGAAAAGTATAATGAAGTCTTGAATAAGATTAATGAAATGTATGAAATTGAGAAAGAGAAGGAAAAAGACGATTTCCTTGTGCTAGTAAGGTAAGCATCTTTGTTAGATGTGTCTGTCATTTTTAGTGATAGAAAAGAAGAAAGAAATGTAGACCAGACCAGATGTGACTATTAGATGTAACAAATAATTACTGTAACTGCACCATTTTTGCCACTTATTCCTCATAAAACTACATAGATCTCCATGGCATTCAAAGGCTCCGTTTATGATGTTTCTATGCACACTTTGTTATACTCTGTGCATAATTTAATGTATTTTGATAACATATATCATTTTTTCTTGATCTCGTGCTAGAATTAAGTAACTGAATATATATCTGAAAGCTCCTCACTCTGCATCATATCACAAAACTAATGGAGAAATGGAACAAACTTATCACTAATATTTTTGTTCATGGTGGGAAAACAATTATATATTTTTTGTTAGTTTGTTTCTGGATGTAGTGTCTTTTAAATTAGCAGATAAAGTCCTCATCTGGCAGTAAGATAACTAATTTTAAAGGTCTTTCTTATTGGATTTTCTTTGTTGATATTTTCTTCCCTTGGTTTTACCACCTTTAATTAACCATCTACAACTTAATATAATCAAAAATGATTCAGGGGTGATCAAACAGGCAAAAGATCTAGAAACCAGCAGTAAGCTAACATAAATAGGAAAAAGGTAACGTAATTTGCTTCCTGACAAAAAGCTGGAGAAAATGTAGAATAAAGAAAAGGCCACTCTCTACTTACGGGTGAAAAATAATTTGCAGTTATTCACTACGCTTTAAGAAATAACTTCAGGTTAACATGAGCCACCTAGCTAATATATTAGGTACCACATTATTTGTATCATCCTCTACAGACACTAGAGTGGGCAGCTTGTTTTTCAGTTACCTCATTGAAAATATTCTCAGCTTTTGTTTATAACACATTTATTGAGTTTTTACAACAAATTTATGGAATCATACAGTAGCACTAATAAACCTTTTTAATGGCTTGAAAATGTTATATCCATGTCAGAATATGTAATAACTGTAGTTCTGATCTGTAGATGTGCAGTAAATAGATACTGAGCAGTTGGCATTCTTTAAGTGCATTTACCAATGCTGTGTAGTCCTTTGGGGTGTGTACACTGAAGGAAAAATGTGAAAAGTGAAGTTAACATTGCTATTCCCTCTTGTGTATTCCATAGTGCTAGCTCCAGAGCTTTCATTTTTTACTGGGATAGATTTCTGAATGCCACAGATACTCCTTTATTACAAGAGAAGTTTGAAGCGGTTGAAGAGTGAGTCATACATTCAAATCACAATTTAAGAATCTATTGCATCAGTTTACTGGATACAGTGATTAGCCAAAACATTAAAACAGGTTACAGGTGAAGTGAATAAAATGTATTGTTCTATTTCTGTGGTTTTAATTTTTTGGCTGACTTGTGAGTCCATAGTCAAAAAAAGAAAAAACAAATAATGTATCCCACTTTCATGGCATACTTTAGACAGTAAGTAAACAGCCAGTTCTTGAAGCTGATGTGTTGGAAGCCAGAAAAATGAGCAGGCATAAGGATTTGAGCGCCTAAATCTCACTGATGCTTGTGGAGAGTGAAGATTAGTCTGCATGGTCGATTGAATGCTGGCTATGATAAAACGGTGTCTGAACACACAGTGCATCACATCTTGCTTCGCACTGCACTGCATAACCACAGACCGGTCAGAATGTTCATGCTGACCCTCGTCCACAACCAAAAATACCTACTGTGGGCTTATGAGATCAGAACTGGACCGTGGAGCAACATAAGTGTTTTCTTTAACATCAGGTGGATGCCCAAAGGCTTTCTTTAATATCAAGTGAATGTCCAGGAGTGTGCCTCACTTACCTGGGGAAGAGATGGCACCAGGATGCCCTATGGGAAGAAAGTAGGCCGGCAGCGGCAGTGTCATGCTCTGGACAGTGTTCTGCTGTTAAACCTTAGGTCCTGGCATTCATGTGGATGTTACTTTGACACGTACCACCAACCAAACCATTGTTGCAGACCAAGGATACTATTTTTAATGGCAACAGTTTTCCTTAATGAAAGTGACCTCTTTCACCAGAAGTGTCCTGCCACAGTGCAAAAAAAGTTGTTTCTATACCTCCTAATTCGCCAGAAATCAATCCAACTGATTGTTTACTGTAACTGAACAAACTAGTGTGATCCACACCTTACAGAACTTAAAGGATCTGCTGCAAATATCTTGAAGTTAGATACCACGGCTTTAACTTCAGAGGTTTAGTTTAGTCCTTGCCATGACAGGTAGGGGCTATTTTGGTGGCATAAGAGAGGCCTACACAATATTAGGCAGGTGGTTTTAATGTTATGGTTGATTACTGCATTCTTCCAACATGTAAACTTCAAGAATTGAATGTTTACTTGCTGCCTTATATATTCCACCCCTTGACAAATGCTATGTTAGAATGGAAATAAAGGTAATTGACTTCACCTATCAGTGCTTTGATTTACTGTTGTTTAAACAGGAGTGTCAGTAAATGACCGTCAGAAGCTGATGAAAATGTTCTTAATATGGTTAAAATACAACTAAATGCAAACTAAATGTTTGTTGTATATTTGTTTATTTCTGTTTTGTATATTGTATATTACTTTTTGTTGTGTCATTATATTTATACAGACAACTAAAGAACCAAAAAATTGATGAACAACTGAAAGAATTAATAAAACCAATTATGGAACTTGAAACACTAAATGAGGTTATGCGGTAAGCAATTAGCCTTCTATTTGTGAAAGTTTTGTCTTTTTTTATCACTGGTATTTTTTATTATTGATCATGAGTTTTTATATGCTGATGAATGAGAAGTGATCAAATTTGCGTCAGACTCGCTGTGACAGGGATGTGCACAGGACAGGGCTAAGGTTGCCCGGGCAACTGCCCGCTTGCCCTATTTGACTCAAGCTGCCCCTCTTAGAAATATATATTATATACGCGTAGAGGAAAAGAGAGTCATTTTCATTAGGAAAATGCTTTTTAATTTGCCACGCTGGGCGGAGCTCAATCACATACAGCAGCAACTTAAAAGCTTCACAGCCTAGTGCTGGTCCATGATTGGCCCATTCCCCTGCACTGAGCTGAATGGTGGTTTTAAAAAACGCCACCCGAAACGCTTCGTGTAAGGTAGAGACAAATGCATATGGCAGTAACATTAACGTTACAGACTCATTCTGAGGCTAGTTACTTCACCATCAAGCTATTAACTTCCACTCTATAAACTTTTAGGCAAAGCGAGTGGACGTAGCTAGTTTCTGAAAGCTCAGCCGGTCTGTTTCCCTTTTAGCTGCGTCGCACCAAGACGTGGTCAAGAGCGGCTGTCTGGCCTCCTCTTGCTGGCCATAGAAAGGGAAATGGAAATGGACAAGGACGAGGTCCTCAAGATTATTACTGAAATGGCCTCCAATAGGAGGTTTCTCCTTTAAAGCTTCGAGTAAATTTGAAACAAGGTAAAAAGACATGGTATAAGACATGGTATATTTTTCAGTTCTCCATGCAGTCTCTGTTTTTTTTTTTTCGGGGGAGGGGGTGCCCTTTTTCAGGAAAGAGCAATGGCCCCTTAAAATTCCTGTGCACATCCCTGAATCTGTGAAGTCACTCTTGTGATATGTTCTGTTTATGCACAGCTTAGTTTAAATTACTTTAAACATGCAAAAAAAAAGTTTAAGATCTTCTCTGCTGGTGCAAATGTCATAATAATTTCATAATCAAAATGTGATCGGTTGAGAGTGGACAAGAACAGTTATTGTTTTTCACCTACCCGTGTAATTATATTAGACACTTGTCAACTAATTTTCTGTACTTTAGCTTACCCAGTTTTAGCTTACTTTACTCTTTGACCATCCTTGATTTATTGTGTCATAAATATTTTGTATTGTGCTGATATCTGCTAAATGTATTCTGTATATTTAATAATTGTTTTACTTATTTACTTTTCTAGACGTCATGAACAATTTTTCTTGGAGTTTTATTATATTGGCCTTAGTCCTCTCATTGTGTTGTACTTTTCTGGCCCAGAGAGGTTTTTGAGAACTGTCAGGTAAAAGTCAATTATTTTATTTATATTATAAAACGTTTATGCATGGATTTCAGAACGGATGTATAATGTCTTTCAGAACAGGTATATAATGTCAGATGTTATGTCTTTCAAAAAAACTGATAGTTAGAGCTAAAGGATTTATTTTTACTAGTGCATTGTGAAGAAACAAAATGACTGGTTGGAAAATTAAACAGCAAATATATTGATTTATATATTTAATAAATAACACTGAAATCCACTGAAGTTTATATTACATTTTTAGCATTGTCGCAAAACTTAATATGTAAGGAAAAAAACACTAATTAACTATTTTGACCCACTAATTAACTATTTCGAAATGGTGACCAGCTGTCAAAGTTCTCTCAGTTGTAGACAAGCTGTCTGTTAGGCACCTGCCACCAGATGCAGCGGGGCTGCCGTCCCACCAGCACAGTCCCCCCCACAGTACAAGCCAGTGACAACCGATAGGCAGGCCCACCAGGCATGTCGACGGGTGAAGGCATCCGAAATGCTGTTACTGTTTTTCTCTTTAGCTATCCACTGAAGTGGTGTATCTGGTATACCCAAGGTGAAATGTCAACCAGTGAAATAATATTTGAGTTCATTGATGGCATACTTAATACCCAGGGCTTCTCATTCTATGGCTGCATAATGGGTCACGGCAAGGATCAGTTTTCTATTCACATATGTGACCTTCCTGCTATACACCACTGATGGAAATGTGGTCAAGGAGGCACACAGAAACAATTTGAGACTGTATAGTAAAAAGATAGCTGTGTATTTAGTACCAGGTCACCCACAGCAGTATGGAACAGGTAATAGTTACTTGTCAAACAGATTTTAATTACACTCTTTCTTCAGCTTAAGTGATATTAACAAGGCACTCAGCAAACTTCTATCACAGTTTTGTCGTTCCAAAAAATAACACTACCCCTTCGCATTCTCCTATAACCGAGTTTTTAGAATAAATCAAAACACCGTACACAGTAATAACTTAAATAAACCCATCACAAAATAAAGAAAACAAAAACAAAAATCCATACAAATCCATACAACTCAAACAATGGTGTTCCCCACAATCTAAGGTTAATATGAGAGCCAGTGGGTAAATAGCCTATGGACTATTCAAAGAGTGTTACTGAATCTAAGAAGTAAGATATATTTAACAGATGCACACCAGCTTGCTGACTTTTGGGCAACCCAGTCATAGATCACAGGCTCAAACCAATACAAAGAGTAAATGGAAAAACAACAGAAACGTGGAGAAAACAGTGGCCATTACAACTACCCACTCATAAGCAGTTCTGATAACAGTACCAGTCTCTTCAATATCTTAGGGGATCCAGAATCAGGCTACTCAGCTGGCGTTCCTCTTTCCGTTCCACCATCAGCTTGATTCTTCCAACTGATCACAGAATAATGTGTGGCTTCCCCCCAGACTATACTCCCACTCTGCACACTGTTTGCAGAGCGCCTAAAAACCCTTTAACTATGTACCGGGTTTTCCGATGAAGAAGCCCTCGGCACAACGCAAATCAGTGCTATTTAAATGGTGCTGCCAATTAGCCACGAGACCAATGATGCTTCCTGATACTCTCGCGAGACAATAGCAGCAGTAATGGGGACCTACAGCATAAGCTGTCAAAATAAATGAAACTACCTTACGGGTTACACACAGATGATTGAATGCTCTTCTCTGTCAAATACTTGTGAGAGTCCGTCCCCAGGCTGGCTTCAGACATATCCGTGCGCACAGTAAAGGGCTGTATGAAGTCTGGGTTTCTACGAATAGGCACTGAGGTGAGGGCCAACTTCAGGGACTGGAAGGTCCGCTTCATCATGCTGTCCACCGGATCTTGTCTGGCTTTCCTTTCTTGGTTACATCTGAGAAGGGAAGCAAAGGAGAAGTTGGGCACAAATTGCCTATATTATCCCACCAGCTCAAAAACGGCATGTAGCTGTTTCCTTGTAGTGGGTCGGTGTAATTCTGGAATGCCCTAATCTTCTTCTCCTGTAAATTAAGTAACCCCTGACCTATCTTGTAACCCAGGTATTGTGCCTCGGTCAGCCCACTTGTGAAGGAGTGAATGACCGTGTTATCCAGATAGGTAGCAACAAACTAGCAGTGTGGGCAGAGGACCATGTAGCAGGAGCCCTGGAATGTAGCAGGAGCCCTGTAAAGCTTAGTGGAATCACCCTGTACTGACAATGGCAAATACTCATTGAACTTTTGGAAGTTGTTACAAAGCTCAAGGGAGCATGGGGTTGGGGACCACCACAATGGGGCTGGACCAGGGGCTGGTGGATTCCTTTATGATGCCACGTCTCAGCATTCAGCCCACCTTTGCCTCTATGGCCTGACACCAGGCCTCCCATTGCACAAAAAACTTACAGGTAAACTACTGGCAACCATTAGCAGAACACATTTTCCTGGCTGGAACTCCCATGGCTGAGCCAGGGTTAGAGATACATTGTTGCTCACGTTGGGTGTCTTGTTCTTTCTCTATAGTGGTTACTTTTTCAAGTCTAACTTGAATTTCCTGAAAGTCAAATGTTGTGTGGAACAGTGCAGGCTGGTTTTCTCAAGTTTTCTAAACAATGTCCCTGGCTCTTTGGTTAAATAGCAGCATGAATGGAGTAACCCTACTTTACCCCGAGGGCCTTCCTGGAAAGTGGACGTAGGGAAGTAGGAGGTCCCAGTCACATTCCTCCTCATCTATAACTTTTTTCAACATTCTTTTTAGGGTTTGATTAAAATGCTCTATCAGTCCATCCATCTGGATGATAAAGAGAGGCCCTCAGGTGTTTTACCTGGAGCCAAAAGAGGTCAGCCATGACTTAAAATAAAACGGAGTGGCCCTGGCTGAGAGCATGTCTAACTCAACTGAATAGCAGGAGCAGTTCTCTTGCAATGATTCTGGAGGTGGCTTTTTGGAGTGGCACAGCCTTTAGGTAGCATTTAGTGTAGTCCATGGTCACAAAGATGTATTTGTGGCCCCAGACAGACTCGGGCAGCAGCCTTACAAGGTCCATTCTGATTCTCTCAAAGAACACCTAAAATAATGGTGATAAGTGTTGTTTTAGCAGGCTTCCCAGAGTAAGGTCTGCTAGCCCTGAGGGCATTGCTGGCAGAAGCTCTTCACCTTGGCCAGGATTCCCAGCCACTGGAAGTGATCATGCAGCTTCTCCAAGGTGTCCCAGGTGCCCCTAGAGAGGATGGCTGTGTGGCAAGTGATGGTGCTAGAACCAGCAGGTCGCACAGCTCACCTCTTTGCTCGCACAGTAATAGAGGATGCTGTCTTTAATGAGGAAGGATGAGGCGGGTGTCAGGTGGAGGTGAAATTGTGCCCGACTGTCAAAGGTCCCTGTTGATCGGAGTTGTCTATTCAGCACCTCAGGTGCCTGCCACCCAACGCTGCAGGGCTGCTGGCCTGCTGTCACAATACACTCACACATAAACATACGCACACACACACACACACACACACACACACACATGCACACACACACACACACACACACACACACACACACACACACAC
>JBBJLS010071418.1:0-11118 GCA_037577275.1 Bryconaethiops microstoma | reverse complement strand
GATCTTATATATATATATATATATATATATATATTAGTGTGTGTGCATAGTGATGAGTTAAGCAGCACTCTGTTGGCCATATGGTTTGAAAAATGTCAGGTTTGTGCTTAAAGCTTCATCCGTTGCACTAATGGATTAATGTCCATCCTTATTCACTGTGGACTTCACCTTGTTTTCTCAGTTCCCTCAGTCTTTGCTGTGATTTTCTACCATGGCTAGTCCTGATGACTTAAAGTTTCAGGGTGAGCGATTCCGTTCAGTAGACAGTTTCTGTGCTCATTCCCAGTATTCCCAGTCTTTTCCCGTCTCACATTTTTGTACATTTTGTAAACCCGTGCAGAATTCGAGGAGGCCACAGATTTGTTGGCCGCTGATCCAGGCGCCTCCACACTCAGCATCTCCCGCTCCACCACTGCTGCGTCCTCCGGGGACGTCAAGGTGGACCTGTCAGACGACGAGGACAATCAACAGGAGAGCTCGGAGGTGCTTTTTTCAACATAAAACAAGAATATTACTGAAATTCTTAAATAAAACAGAAAACTGTGAAGTAGCTTGTTCTTGGGCAAAAAATAACCCTAAATGGTTTTACTCAATTTAATTAAATATAATTTACCTACACTATAAATGTTATCCTAAGACTTTCACATATTCGTTCACCCTACATTTGACTGGTCTAAAGTAATTTTTTGTGTGTAATTGTCTTACATCACCTATGAGCATGAAAATTGATAACTGAAAATTGAGCTTTAATTATTCTGTTTTTGCTTGACAATGCCACTGCTTTGTCCATAAATTACAGTTGCTTGGAGGTGAAAAGCAAACTGGCGGCTTCTGGACATTTGAGTATTACCAGTCTTTCTTCAATGTGGATACAGTGCAGGTATGGAATATACACTCTTGTAGGGGTGACTGCTTAGAGGTAGTGAACATTTGCTGATTGTCAATGTGATGCTCCCAGAAGGCTATTTTTTTTTCATTGGTGACTTTTTCTTGCAGTATTAAAAGCTTTTTTGTACTATATTGAAATTATTGTCAAAGATTCCATCTATTTGTAAAGTTTTTGCATGACTGAATAACTCAAATGAAAAAATCATTCAGTGTGTTTTGATGTGAAATTTTAAACAATCCATTCGGATGGGATTTTGTTTACATGGAGTCCCGGGACCTGTCTATTTCCTCGCTTCTGCCCTGAGAAAATTACAGGCCAAATTACCCTCTGATTTCACTCAAATCAGTGCTTGTTCTATAATTTTAGTCTCATGCAGATACAGATCTCTGGGATTTTCAATGCAAACGTTGCCTTGTGTTGAAAATAGGTTTTTGACCGCTGCTACTCAACACAATTGGTCTCCTAGTGCACATTTCCATGTGAAACACTTCCTGAATTGTGAAATGGTGGATGCTTTAGGACCTCTCTACACTGGGAGAGCATTAGCAAGAGAGGAAACAAGAAAAGCGACATCCTGAACGCTGATTAAAGAGGAGATTATAGAGGCAGGTCCAGGTATCAAACATTACTTTACACTGATGAGTCAAACCCGTTATAGTTACTCACAGATTTAACAAGATAATCAGTGTTCTTTGCTTTAGTTTTTCGATGTGTTGGACATGGGAGAACGGTCAGTAATAGTTCTTAATTAATGTACTGTCGTCAGATTAATGTGCCTTGACGAATCAGGACTGTTTAGACGACATAAGAGGAAGTGGTTTTACTGATAGATAATAATAGTACACGGGGCTGAATCGCCGCAGACTGGTCAGAGTGCCCATGTTAACTCCTGTCCTCATATGAAAGAGCCTACAAAAGGCACAGAAATTGACTTAAAGCAATGGGAGAAGGTCATCCAGTCCAATTAGTCCCATCATGTGGATGGTGGAGTCTGTGTGCACCATTTTCCTGTGGGAGTGATGGCACCAAGATGTAGTGAGGAAAGAAGATGGGCTGGTGGAGGGAAAGCCTGGGATCAGGCAGGACATCGGTTTGTCACCTACATAAACAATATTGTGGACCAGGTTCAGCCCTTCACAGCAGTGGCCGATTTTAACAGGATGTGCCTTAAAACACTGCACACATTGTTAGAGAACGGTTTAAGGAACATCATCTCCAGATCTCAGTCTGATCGAGGATCTTTGGGATGTGATGGAACAAGTTTGATCCATGGCGGCTCTTCTTTGCAACCTAAAGGATCTTCTGATAACATCTTGTTGCCAGACGCCTCAGAGCACCTTTAGGGGTCTTGTAGGTCAGAACTTTGGTGGTACATGGAGGACCAACAGCATATTAGGGAGGTGCTTATAATGGTGGCTCATTGGTTTATATTCATCGTGACACAACATCTGAATTTGCAGAAGATACAACCAAAATATACAATAAATAACATATGAGATGGTTACAGATATGTCGGCAGCATTGTTTTATGATAGTTTGCATAAAAGCTTTTATGTATTAAAATACATGAAGGGTCTTGCAAAGAAAAATAGCATATTCAAAGATAACTCTTTTCTTGTCAGCACTTCTAAAAGTGTGGGTTAGTAAATTTGCAGTTCACCATTTCACATCAAAACACTCCATGACTCCATGTTTGTTAAAAACTGAATATAATCACTAATTGCAGTATATGTGCCACAATTAAAGGTCAGCTGAAATTACATGATTGTGAAAGACAATCCTTATCTTCATTGATGTAATGGCAAGGAACAGTTTGTCTTTCTTATTTTATTTAGGTGTTGGATAGGATTAGAGGGTCGGTTATGCCTTTGCCAGGCCGAAATTTTGTGAAACATCACATTCGAAGTAACCCAGATTTATACGGTAAGGGCCGGTCTTTGTTTGATTGTGTTTTTCTCAGTCATTTCTTTACATTTGTGTGTAATATGGATATCTTATGTTTTCATAATATTCTCCAAATATATTGTAACATTTCCGAATGTTTTCCCACATGGTTGTTTGAATGTTTTAATTATTTCCAGGGCCCTTTTGGATATGTGCCACCCTGGTGTTTTCTGTGGCCATCAGTGGAAACCTCTATACATTTCTGAATAAAATGGGGGACTCGCAGTACCACTACAGGCCACAGTTCCACAGAGGTGAGAAAATATTCAGATTCAGAAGATCTTTCACATGTTTGGGTGTAATTTGGTACCCTGGGGCTTCAGTATGTCATTGTACATTTTCATAAACCCAATTAGCAAGTCTTTGTGGTTTATGAAGCTGTTGGTGCTCTGTACGCTTCCTCTACATCCATTTCTCAGCCTCAGAGCTCTTGTGTGAAACTTAAGAAGTAACTTCAGACTTCACAGATTGGATGACTGACATTGTTTATTATACAGTTGTCCCCTGATGTTCGCGAGGTTACGTTCCAAAAACGTGAATTTGGGATGTGGTTAAAAAATGCCTAAAAATGCCTATTTTATAGTCTAAACCCTAACTATGACCCCAAATATCCTCTCAAAACACTTAAATTTCAGTTTAAACTCCACTTAATACATCAGCCTTAAAAAATGTGAAGGTAAACTCGAGATACCTCCATGCGGGAAACCGTTATGATGCGGGAATGCCTGACTTCAGCTGCCACAGATGCGTCACAGGGCAGCAGCCAATCAGCAGCAACAAGAAATAAATAACGTTCTTGGATTAGCTACTTTCAAACCTTCCGCCTCTGAGTACAGCGGCGTTTCACCATCCCAAGACACGCTTTCTTTGTGTTCTTTCGACAGTACCAAAACATTATAGTTATATTTTATATGGCAATGTAGCTGAATTTGTTTATATTTGTTACAAAATTAGTTAATTATGTTTTTCTTAATAATTTAGCACTAAAATGTATGAAAAATTAGATATTGGCATGAAAAAAGCAAAAATAAAATATTTGTGGTTTCAACAAATTTGCGAGAGTTTCCGCGAACAATTATTAGTTCGGTTCTAAGAAAAAAAAATCTGCTAACGATTGAGGCTGCGAACTCTGAACCACGACTTTGTGGGAGAACACTGTAATTGTGTAAATAATTATGGTCATACTTTTTGCACACTTTTTAAACTGTTGCACATTTTATTTTACTTATATTTATATACAATGCACAGAGAGCTGTCCACGCACTCAGGACAGGTCAAATCTGACCCTTACTTTATTTTAGACTTCTTATTTGCACTGTATCGTCTGTTTCACAATGTCTTATGTTTGTTGCACTATATGAATACTGTGGAACCTGAGCTTCACCATTTTGTCTCGTTATATACTGTATATGGCTGATGAAAAGGTTTAATTTGATTTTGACTTAGACTTAAATCTGATTCCTCCCTGAACCATTTCTTTCACGTGAACATTTTGTTTTCCAACAGTTACTACTGCAGCAGTTGCTGTGTTCCTCTATGCATGGCTCGTGCCGCTGGGTGTGTGGGGCTTCATGACTTGGCGACAGAATGCCGAGAGACAGACCAGTGCCTATTCATTTCTAGAGACAGTGTGTGTCTATGGATACTCTCTCTTCATTTACATTCCTACCTCGGTGAGATCGCTATTACATATACAGTGACTGAGTGTGAAGAGTCGAAAATACGGATCTCCAGACTCATCTTAGAAATTGTTTACCTAATTGATTGATTTGTCAGGTGTTTGATTAAGGCTTGTGTAGTTTATATACACTACATGGACAAAAGTATTGGGACACACATCGTAATTATTGAATTCAGGTGGCCCATTACTTCCTGTGAAGGACAATATTAATGCTTCAGCAGACAAAGACATTCTGGACAACGTCATGCTCCCAACTTTGTGGACACAGTTTGTGGAAGAACCTTTTCTATTCCAGCATGACTGTGTCCCAGTACACAAAGTGAGCTCCATAAAGATGTGGTTGGATGAGTTCAGTGTGGAAGAACTTGACAGGCTCACACAGAGTCATAGCTGCATAGGGGACCAACTCCATATTAAAGTCTATGTTATTGAATGCAGTATCATTAAAGCTCCTGTAATGGTCAAGGGTCCCAAGACTTTTGTCCATATAGTGTATGTAAAAATTGAATAAACCTTGTATTATGTAGTAATGTTAAAAGGTCAGAGGGCCAGACACATCAGAGTAAAATTATATAGGAAAATGTTTCAAACTAAGATGAATCCTTGAGTCACTGTTTAAAAATGTAACCTGTATTACACCCATGACTCTCCCTTTCTTTCTGTTGTTAGATATTATGGGTCATTCCCTTTGTATGGCTTCAGTGGCTCTTGATTCTGGTTGCTATGGTGTTCTCGGGCTCAGTGTTGGTCAATACCTTCTGGCCGGTTGTCCGTGATGACACAAAGACAACTGCGTTCGTCACCATGACGACCATAGTACTGCTCCATGCGCTGCTGGCCATTGGTTGCAAGGTAAAATTAACACAGACTAACGGAATGTGTGTACTGACATGGTTCCTACACTATAGAAGAATAAATCTGTATCAAGTTAGTGATAATTCTGGGGGGGGGGCAACTGTATGATAATATAGGCTTGTAGTTTATACCATGCTGATTAATGGGGCATAATCTTTCACTGCTTGTTAGCTACATTACCCTCACAGCAGTAAAGCTGTAATAATGATGAAGGTGAAGGACTTCTTAAAGCCCTCCTGGACAAAATTATTAAACACCACTGGAATGGCAAAAGTTATAGAGCCCTAGATCTTAACTATTGGAGAGTCTGGAAAGAGCCACAACTAATCATCTAAATTTTCTCTCAGAGCAATAATAAGGAAGCCAGCAGTCACTTGAAAAGAGTTGCAGGACAGTCTGAAACCTGCAGGAACAATTATTGCACCATACCCACAGTGAAGTATGGTGGTGGAAGCTTCATGACAGCGTTTCTTCTCTGCAAATGATGCAAATGAAGGAAATCTGAATGGATGGATATAGTAGATTTAAGAATTGAATCCCATCGCTCATGAAACTGAAAATGGGCGTTTCAACAAAACGACCCCTAATATACAACCAGAATAACTCGACTTGTTTCTAACTGCTAACTGCTTTGCAACAAAGTGCTATTATTAATTTATGCTTTTTAATACATACCTTCTATTCCTAAGCACCAAGTCGATTAGTAATGTGCAAAGTTTATGTAGAATATATGTGCTAAAACTATAATATATGCTAAAACTATAACCACCAAAATTATTTTTTGTGTATTGACCTTTTTTTACTGTGATTGTAAGTCCCTGTTTTCCTTGCATAAGTGGTGTTTTCTTGTTTTCAGATGTATTTCTTCGAAACGGCAGCGCTAACAATACCATCAGTCTCTCCAACGACTCCTGCTGTGCTAAACCACACAGCGATGACGAACAAGTCTCACTGACCACTCCTGAAGGGGGGGGGGGTATAAGAGAGTAATGTACAGAGATCATAATGTCTGACTGATCAAATCGCACCTTTTGATTAGTAAACTACTGGTTTAGCAGCTCATAAACACATGAAGCTGTGACTTTCTGCTATAAACATTGGGTCTTTAGTCTGCATTAGCTATTCTACCCAGTGTCAGTCACTGTCAGAATAAAACAATTACATTTTATTCAAGGTCACTTTTGGCCTGTCCCTATTGATCCAGTCATCATGAACTGTTCATACAATGTGAAGATGCCACTTTCAGTATGATAACAGAAAAAAAGATGTTTTGATCTGACAGTGACATGCAAACTGCTTTATGCTTGGGAACTGAAAGTTGTGTTAGATGAGAACTCAAAGGAATCTAAATTTGAGGGTTCTGAGTTTTCTTGTCTCTGAGCTATTTGGAAGGACACTGAAATTTTTGGATTTCCGTGTCCTTCCTGCAGGTTTTGCTAGAAATATAATTTCTGATCAAATGTGAAATGCTGTGTGACAATACATTTGCTTAGCAACACCTGGACCACTCCTTTAACCTGAACTGGAATATACTGTGTATATATATGCAGTATATCTCATAAAATATAATTTATGTTCTTTTTGACCCTGTCCAATTGAGAGAGCAGGTGCCCAGTTATTTATTTGCATTTTTCCTTTTGTGATCACTTTTGATTTATCATTCCAGTTTGTTTGTATCTATAAATGATTTGAAATGGTAAGTTAACGCTTGCAGGGTTTCTCAGTAATAGTGAGTGGTATGTAAAGAGGGGGCACAATTTTGCTACTGTATTATATAATGTAAACCTTTGGGAGGCAGAGATAGTAAATAAAATATTTCTTCCTTCTGTGATTCATAAACTGGAGAGAAATGGTGTAAAACAGCAGCTTTCAGACCAGTGATCACGGACTTCCTGATGGTCTTTCTTCCTCGGTCCATGTGTCTCACAAGTTGGGTTAAAAAAATTTTTTTTTAAAAACGCCAGCAAGGACTATTTTGAGAACCAGTGATTTCAGTAACACCAGAGACTACGGATGGGTGCCAGGACAATATCATTATTCTGATAAATTACATCAAAATACTCTTTTCTGAGCAGATATGTATCATCAGTCCTGTAATCAACAAATACCAGAGTATAATTAAACACTCTTAAAATAGATTCCTAAATGGTTCTTAGGTTGGACCTTTCACTGATATAGAAACTTTACATCATGCAGAGGTTCTTCTTAATCGTTTGCAGTGTTTCCTTAAAGAACCATCAGTTTAAACAGGACACTGTAGGGAATACAGTGCAGGGATTAGGGACCAGTTCACTCTTGAACTGCAACGGAGTGAAACAAAACACAAAGATTTATCATAGAAGTACCACTGCCAGCTTGTTCTACTTTAAAAGTAAGTCAATAAGAAAAGTAAATGCAGCATGTAATGTTTCTCTTAGGAAATAAGTGAGTTAAAGCAGAGAATCGTCCATTCGTTGATCTGGTGTCATCACACAAAATGAACAGAACCTCAGGAGCGTTCGTGTACTGTATTTTGTAAATGGGTTTTCCTTTGTTGTAGATAAATGCCCCTCATTTCTCAACAAAAAGTCACTTAATGTGTATATAACCTTGCAGTTTTTGGACTTTACATTGAGTTTGCAGTGGAACAGCAGAAATATGTTAGCAATAGGTTTATTTTTTATGTAGTACTTATTTCTACCTTCCAAAATTAAAGATTTAGCTGCAAGTAGCAATGTAGACACAGCCAGATGACTAATCAGAACAGCGCCTAAACAAAACACCATTCTGGATTGTTATATGGTTTTAGGTGTGTTATTTTATGGTTTTATATCTGTTATAATCCAGTACATTGTGAGTGTATTACCCTGACTCAGGGAATTTGGTTGAAAAATCTTCTTGGTTCCTATTTAACAGCCATTAGATTTTTTTTGGTTTGTTTTTCCTGGGATAGTGCCCCCAAGTGGCCAAAAGTCATGTAACTGGGAACTCAAAGAGAACTCAATAATCTGACAATAATGAATTATATCGGTTGCCGTTTTGTTCACGGCTCCCCTCCTGTTTTGTGTCTTCATTACGGAATTTCATTGGCCAACAGTTTGCACTTTAAATATTCTTTAACTCTGTCAGCACCGTCTGCGGACGATGCAAACCAGACTTATTGGTGGTAGAATCAATGATCAAAGACTAGCTTCCAAAAGTAATTTTTTCTAAACGATCGAAGACGTAAACAGCACTGGGTACATTCAAATCGAGGTTTTAAAAGATTCCAGATCCTACATTTTTGTTGCAGAAATGCAGGCTTAAGGTGAAAAAAGAAAAGAAAAAAGAAAGCCATTTGAGCACCTGCCCCTCTAAATCTCTGTACAATCCTGGTAATAAACAGAAATTGGTGGTGGTGCTACAGAGATGGATGATTGTCCCCAACTTTCATCACCTAAAGCGCAATAAAACACCTACATTATTATACAAATGCACCTCTGCTGTGACTGTTAATCCCTCAGAGTTTAATAAGGCCGAGCCAAACCTCCCGCCTGAGACTGGAATCTATTCATGGAACTAACTACTCGAGCATTAGAAGCTGTTTTTAGGAAACTAATATTTGGAGAACAAATGTCCCCCTGTCGGATCCAACCGGGACCTTATTTCAGCCTTGTGTGAGGGGTGAATATGAATTGAACTGATGAATATGGAACGACCTGATCATACCTGGCATTAACAAACATCCTGGGTGATCTGATCACATCGCTGCCCAGACAATTCGAGCCGGCTGCAAGACTGTTTGGACGTTGTTGCTATCGAGTTAAACGAGCCTTGCTTGCACATCGATACCATTATGGCTGCATCTTAGAACATGCTAATGCCCAAACAAATGTCTGTATGGTCCGTTTGAATCTGCACAAACAAGGAAGAAATTTACAAGACATTTTAAAGGGTCCTACATCATATCCTACATTTTTTAAGTGGCCCCTTATATTTACAAATGAAAACAGCACAGCAGTGTGAAATTCTTTCTCTGGATTTAGCATTTATCAAGTGAAGCAGGGGGCTGCCACCAATGGGGGGCGCTAGGGAGCAGTGGGTAGGACGGTACCTTTGCTCAAGTGGACCGCAGTGTAGAGATTCGAACCCACAACCTTATGATTGAAGGAGCCACTCCCTAACCACTAGGTCACCAGCTGCCCCATTATGATTGAACTGCATTATGATTTTAATTACATTTATAGCATTTATCAGACGCTTTTATCCAAAAGTGACTTCCATTTCCTAACTACATGGGGGCAGTCGCCCTGGACCAACTATGGATTCCCTACCTTCAGCATAGTTGACCTCTTGATCTAGAGACAAGTGTCCTACCCACTAGACCACCACCACCAACTGGTTTCATACACTGTTGAAAATGTTATTGGACTGGATCTCCAAGTTACGCTTCAGATTGACGGACTTTTTACCTAAAAACAGCCAATGAGAAGCATGGAAACCCTTCTTCAGTGTGAATGAGCTGTAGGCTGAATGTCCATATTAGCCTTTGTGACATCACAAGAATAATACATTCAAAATGGGCTGATTTTGCAGTTTAGTTTGCAGAGATGGACTGTAGGGGTGAAACTGTACGTTTGAAACTTTATGTACCTCATTGCTTGTTTAACTCGATGACATCAATTAACTCAATATTGTATTACATTTGCATACCTCAGATCTTGTTAACGTATATTTCCCCCTACACTTCATTAGTTCTAGGGTTTCATTTTGTCTTCAATTTATTGTAACTATTTAGCACAGCCTCAGACATTTCAGGGCTCGTTTCATTACACGTCCTTGTATAACTATGTGACAACGAATCTTTGATCTTGATCAATGGGTGTCCAAGGTGCTCTCCGTTCACAGATATACTCAGTGCTGGATATTTATAATCAAATAGATCATTTATAATCATCAAAACCACAGATATCATTTAGGCTGGAGACATTTCCCCATTACTTTTTAAAAAGACGCCCCAGACACGTGCAAACGCCAGGTAAGAACAGGGCCAAAGTCACCCAGACTCATTTCTGCCCTCTAGTGGGTAAAAACTGCCCAAAACAAAAACACTGACCACCAGATCACGGTCCCACTGGTAGAGGAAAATTGAACCCCATTATGAAACCAAAGGTGGAGGTGGTCTTATATTAACTACCTGTCGGTCAATGGGCAACTCATTCATTTCGACAACGTGTTGGAGTTAATCTCAGACAAACACTGAACATTGCACCAAAATGCCAGTTTGGTTTTTAAATCCAAAAACAGCATCCTGACCTTCACAAGCTTTCATTTACATACAGCTGATTCACTCTTGTAGAACCAAGCTGGCAGAAAAAGCAAATCTGTCAAACATGGATTCCCCATCCCTTTACATTCCAATTGAACATGTAAATAAAATAAATTATTGATAAATCAGCATCAATACACAGACGTGGGGTCAATACCATTATAGCTTTTTCTTTGAACACACTAACAGCCAAACAAACGTCTTTATGGTCCGTTTGAATCCACACAAACTGTTTTAAAAGGTCAGAAAAAAAAAAAGAGCACTGCAATTTATTTTTAAATCAGCATCTCTATGAGTGTGACAACCATTCCATGCCAGTGTCTGTTAAACTCCTACACAAGTATCTCCTTCTGAGGTACTGATTACTGATCACCTGAATCACATTTTATTTAATGAGGAAAAGTATAAAAACACTGCTGTAATCGACACTCTCCTCTCACAATGAGACCAGTTGGATGGTGA
>JBBJLS010071416.1:0-11120 GCA_037577275.1 Bryconaethiops microstoma | reverse complement strand
GAGTAGTCATGACATAGCGTGGTTCCAGTCTCTTCACGAGTAGTCTGAAGTCTGCATTTTCCACCACACTGTACCGACGTGTGTCTTTACAAATAAAGATGCCAATTCCCTCAGTAATACTTAAGGCATGGTGAGAATTTGAAGCCAATTTAACCCCAAATTCTTTCTCCAGTGCGGTTTGATTAGCCCCTGACGTTTTAGCTGAAACTATGTCAGCATGGTGCCTCGTTAAGTGATTTCGGAGATTTGTGGTATTTCCACAATATTTTACCTCGATTTGGCACAGTTTGCAGATTGATTTTGTTTTATCCAGTTCCTCTCCATCCTGGTAAGTTCTAAAACCGCAGAGTTTTGCCAAACATCAGCCTTTAGGCCAGAGGGTGACCTTCCGCCACGGCCATATTTGGTGTCGGTTTCGCCGGCCTCATGTTTTTATAGCTTTCCTTGCGCTGTCGTGAGAACTAGCGCATAGTTGACAGGAAAAGATCGATCCGCGAATTTTTGAATCGATATCGTATTTTTGGAACGAGAATCGATATTGATTGGTGAATCAATTTTTTGAACCCAGCCCTTTTTTTTCAGCTAGATCTGGCTGCTGTGCATGTTCATATCTCCACTACAAAGAAGGGCTTTTCCCCACCTTGGGCTGTACAATCAAGCAGGCTGGCTATTGTTAGTGAACGGCAGGACTTTCTCTGTAAACAGATGCTGAGCCCAGCTTTTCTTTTCATTTTTCAGTGCTTAATAGTATCTCTGAACTAGCCTGATGTTTCCACCAGGTTGGCCTACCTACTTTTTCAAGGGCCCAAAAATGTGTTTCCTGCTATCATCTCCCTGACATTACGAACAGATCGCCACCCTCAGCGAAATCCACAGTGCTGAATGAGCTCTGCCATTCATTCGTGTTTGGAACACTATAGTACCTGTTTCAATTGACTGTAGCACTTCATTCACTGTAGGATTTTGTGCGCAACACTAACTCAGTATCAAATCAGCTAGCCAAAGGTTTAGCTTAATCTCTCCAGACCAATTGGTCCAGGCTTTTTCAATATGTAGAATATGGCTAAAAGCCTAATAAAAGACTTTTATAAAGGATCCTGTTTCATTTCTCTGCACTAATACCTCCAGAAGTGCTGTTGCACAAATAAGCAGAGATGGTCCATTTAATAGGGAGCGGCCAGTCAGTGAGTTAATGGATTCGCATCTGTCCCGCCTTTAACTGGAAGTGAACAGTCTAAGTGTAACTTCTATAAACTCTGTATACTCTGATAAACAGACTGAACAGCCTCCTGCTGCTTTCTTATGAACAGCTAGCAACCGCATGCAGAGCTACACTGGGTTAGACCAAGATCCATGGATTCTCAATGAAAACCAGAGAGTTAGAAACACAGCAGCTTCCCTATGTTATGTATTGCTTATCTACGACTGGACATATGAGTCAATATAAAGAACTACACACTGATTGATTTCTCTAATGCAGATAACTTTACTTCACAAAATAAGAGGATTTTACACAGTTCTGAATCTGTTGCCACAAGGGGTAAGCAACTGGAGAGCTAAATACTAAACTCTATATCAATATCTAGTCTGACAAGATAAAGGCAATTAGGGTGTTTTCACATATAGTCCTCTTTAAAGGAACCAAACTCAGTCCTATAGAAGTGGTCCAAAAAGTGGACCAACAGAAAGGGAACTCAGTTCTTTTTCTGTTCACACTGTAAATTCATTTGAATGGGAACTCAGTTCTCTTTCTGCTCCACTTCAGCTCAGATGGGGTCTCAGTTCTTTTTCTGTTCACACTTCAGTTCCTCGTCCAACCTGCCGCCGCCGTTTCTTCACGTTCCCCATTACTGTGAATGTTTTTTTTATACATTTTCCACAAATATCTATGCTACTATTTTTCTTCAACTGATGGAGAGCAAGAACATTTTGAGGCTGTGCAACTTGGTAGAGAAACTTGATCTTGGCAAGAATCTCTAGGTCCCTTTATTTATTTAGTTAGTTATATATTTAGTTATTTATTGGGTTTTTATTTTTTAATGATCATTTATTCATTTATTTGTATTTATTAGTTTATTTCTTTGTTGTCTGTTTCCCGTATAGACATATGTGGTTTTCCGGGGCTGTACCTAGTGATCCACCTACGGCAAGCCTAGAGGGCGAAAACTGTTTAACCGAACTGTGCCGTGGACTTAAAGCGAACCGAACTGAGACCGACTCCCGAGGTGGTCTCAGTTCGATTCGTTTCAGAGGGGTCTGAGTTTGTTCATGTTCATATATAAGCAAAAAATGCTGACTAATCGATCTGAGTTCGCTTTAAGGGCTGAAACGGACCATGTGTGAACATATTATGCACAACGTTTTAATACTGCACTATTGCTACTGTTGGAACTACGGCAGAGTATTGTCGCCAATTTCATGATACACGTGGTAAAGGCAACATGACGCAACACGATATGACATGATAACATAAGGTACAATACGATACAATATAAAGAAGAAATGCACCAGATGTGCAACAGACATTTTTGCTTAATGTTCACTTTAAAATTTGTTTTGAAAATGACATTAATAGTTAATGAAACTGAGCAGTAAAACAATGACATTCAAATGAGGCCTTATATCATAAAGGCCCTATATCATGGAAAACCTACTTTTTCTCACTTTTTAAAAAAAACAAGTGTCTAATTTAGTATGTAAACACTGTTCAAGTTTTACATACTCCTATTCAACTTGCAGCAGTTTAGCCCTGCCCATTAACAATAAAGTTTGAAGGAGTGTTTTATCTATCTATCCATCTATCTTTCTATCTAGCTATAAATAAAGGAATATATATATATATATATATTGGCAACTCTCAGAAACCCTCAGAAGTTAACTAGACACTGTCACATTGCATGTAACAGTTCATTTTTTCTGGTCACTTTACATAGCAGTACTACCAATAACCACTATATGGCAACACAATGATTTCACCTCAACATTTTACCAGGTTAAGTATGATGAAAACATGTTAGTGCAAGTCCACTAGAAGCCCATACAGAAAGCACAGCAATAAAATTTGCCCAAAAGGGCCAATATTCTAGTGAACACTACTGATGCTGAGTTGACTGGTGATATTCTGGCTGGACTAACTGTTTGGAACAGTCACAGCTAGTGTAACTATGTGGTAGAATGTGAAATGAGAATCCCTCTCTTTCTCCCTGGTGGTGCGTCATGCCAGCGGTCCCCAACCTTTTTCGTGCCACAGACCAGTTTTATGTACAACAATATTTTCATGGGCCGGTATAGAAACATCTAAAAACATCTAAAAACAAACCTTTCAGACTCTGACAATCAATAATATATTTTTTATTCCTGCTTTCATTGTTAGCAGAACACTGTGGTCCTATAAAGTGTGGTATCATAGCCTTTGTAGACATTTTTAATAGCTAGCGCTAACACAGTTAAGCGGTAACAGCCAGCACTGAGCTGATCTTAGCAACGTTGTGAAAGTGCTCCTCAGCACAGCACACAGTGTGAACAACTCTCTCTGTATTTAACCCATTCACCAGTGTGTGGGGACGGTACCATGCTCAAGGGAACCTCAGTGGTGTCACTAGCAGTCCTGGGACTTGAACCCACAACCTTTTGATTGCAGAGGCAACACCCTAACCACTGGCCACCAGCTGCCTTGTGAGACTGCATGGACAGTGAAGCAGCTGCCCTCAGTTTGGGACACAGCCGCTAAGTCTACATCCCGGACGGTGCGAACAGTTTAAGATCAGAAGAGATTTTTGAGGCTTTTCTTGAAGAAAAAAAGAAACATCGAAAGGGTAATTCTGCTTTTTATTCCACTTCAAATGACTGAAAATAGGGCCACTTTTGTATCAGAAGCATTTATCTGTCTTCAACAAAGAAAACTGATGTCAGGGAACAAAATAAATGGGAAAAATTCACTCCAATTTATTTTATAAAGAAGCTCTTCACAAGAGATGCACGTTCATTTTTTAGTCTTGAGTCAGAGGTTACCAGGGCCGGATGCTGAAAGAGAGAGAGAGAGAAAGAGAGAGAGAAAGAGAGAGGGAGAGGGAGAGAGAGAGAGGGAGAGAGAGAGAGAGAAAGAGAGAGGGAGAGGGAGAGAGAGAGGGAGAGAGAGAGAGAGAGAGAGAGAGAGAGAGAGAGAGAGAGAGAGAGAGAGAGAGAGAGAGAGAGAAAGAGAGAGAGAGAGAGAGAGAAAGAGAGAGAGAGAGAGAGAGGGAGAGAGAGAAAGAGAGAGAGATAGAGAAAGAGAGAGAGAGAGAGAGGGAGAGGGAGAGGGAGAGAGAGAAAAGACAAGTGCTCAGAGTAAAAGAGTACAAGCTCATCAAAATATGGCCCCAATCCTTAACGACATCAATGGAGCACAAAAGTCCAAACAGCAAGTGCCTCTGCAGTCTGCAGGCCCACGGATCCAGTAGAAGAAACCTTTCATTCCAATTGATTTCCCCTTTTCTTCACATTTAATGAAGTCAGATGCGAGTCTTAGAGCTTCCCCATCTCTGACTGGCGCTCCGTGCAGCTTTGAAGTGTAAATCAGATGGCAGTGATGTATGAAAAGAGAATTTCTCACAGATCATGCACCGGGGACCTTTGAAAGCACAAAGACCAGTCACGAGGTCAGAGACGTCACATCACGCCGCACAGTCGGATAGAGGCCACACAGGCTTAATCAGACAGTTGGAGTGATGGGGAATGTACTCCTCCTCCCTCGTGGTGAACCAGTGTACACATTCACAACAGTGAAAAAGAGTGGGCGTCGCAGTGGGCGTCGCAGTGGGCGTCCCAGGGGGCGCCGAAGCGGCTAAAGGTCCTACTGATTAGGCGTAAAGGGCAGGACTGAATTCTGCAAGAAGACTACAATAAGCGGTTCGTGCAGAGAGAACGGCGGCATTTGTGTTATCTAACGAGCTGTTTTCAGATCAGACGGTCCGTGAAACACCAGACAGTGAAAACTCACTAAGACTCACTAATCATTCAGCGTTGATTATAAGTTCGAGAACTCTGAATGCTGACAGCTATGGCTGGACCTGAGACTGTGTGTGTGTGTGTGTGTGTGTGTGTGTGTGCGCGCAAAAAGTTCAAAGGGAAATTCCACATTTCTGCTTAATTCACTTGTTGAGAGATAAACAAGGTCAGTCAGAGTGTTTTTATGTGAAATTGCATAAATTGCACAGAATCAGATTTCTTTACAGCGAAGCTGGTAGAAACCAGAAGCCACAATGTCTACAGTGTGAAAGCCACTGTAATTGTAACCTACACAGCCTACGTAACCCAAACGCTTTTTTAAGTACTATTTTATCACATAGAGAGATCTGATCCAAGATCAGTCGTCCTTATTCCTGCACTGGGAATACCTGCATTAATTCTGTCTGAAACGTCTGTCAGCACTGATTTCTATAGCTCACAGTAAGATAAGATAAAATAAGATAAACCTTTATTGCTCCCACAAGTGGGAAATTTGCATTGTCATGGCAGAAAGTGGACAGAAACGAAGAGCAGCAAAATGAAAAACAGCACAGTATAAAAGAACACTATACAAACTATACAATCTAGAAATAGAAATATATGTATGTGTGTACACATGAGTATCTGTATTTATAGATGTACAGAGTGGATATAGAAATATATGTAGAACATTGTGCATATATATATATATATACATGCAGGTATGCAATGGAGTGACAGGCATTGACCAATACAGTAATAATGCACACTTACAAATTGCACATTGTAAGTCCTAAACCACACCCCCACATCTGTGCCAATTAATGTCCAGAAATGGAAAGTAGTGTAAATCATGTAAAGCAAGGTGTGATGACAATATTCGCACAGAAAGTGGCTATCATGCAGTGGTGGTACTTCATTAGTTTGGTTTTATCACATTCTATGAAGAACGCTCACCCTGAGTGGCACTTACGACCAACGGCTTGACAGCGGAAGGCGAAAGGTTGACAGCACACCTCTCAAACATCAAGCAGACAAGGTGAGAAGCTCCTCAGGAGTTCCACAACTAGGACTGTTTTGACAAGCTTGCCTCTCGACATTGTCTCTAACTGACTGCACCATTCAATCACGCCTTTGTGCAGAAAAGTTTGCTCGGCGGTCCGTTTGACACCACATGGCATCCGGATAGGATGGCAGGATATTGAATCGCAGTAAAAGCTCACAGCGGCTCTGCTCAGCCCCCGTGCACCGCGTGTCTTTTGGACGCGTGATGTCTGTGACCCCATCAGCGTCACCTGATGTCTTCATTAGAGCTCTCCTCCCTCTCCGTCGGAGGGGCCGTGACTTTTACTTTGTGCTGAGCTGTATTGTTTGGTGACCTCAATTTGCACAGCTACTCCAAATGTCCCCCCCCCCCCCCTCTCTGCACCTGAGGGAGTTTGAACCTGCAAAGTCTAAATAGCTTTGACATTTGGAGGAATATTTGTGGTCGCTCACGCATGTTGGCTGCAGGGGTGGGTTCTTTCTTTGACATGACATGCAGAGAATGTTCTAACGCAGAGAAAGAAACAACAATATGGAGAAGGTTAAAGGAACGGTTCACCGAAAAATCTGAAGAAACACACGCTGCCCCTCGGCTCAAACGCAGTGCACGGGACGAGACAGGCTTGGTGTCCAAAGGTTGTTTCAGTAGATTTGCAGGGGAGCTGTAAGTCTAATAGAACAGAATGAAGGGAGTAAAGGGGGAAACTGTATACATTTAACGGTCTAAAACATTGCACCATCTATATAAGGAACATGCAAATTTTTTTAACATTTCCATTTATTCCATTTATTTACTTAGCCTTGCCTCAGCCCTGTCCCTCTGGACTCCTTTTGAACGGGACACTACAGGCCAGAACCAGAGTATTCATTTACATACTGTCCAAAAATCACCGTGGTCTTTTACATATTGTCTCAAGGCAAAGTACCAAAACCTGTTGTATTAAATTATACGAATGCCTTCAGTATAATTTAGAAAATATGTGCTGATTTGATGTGTAAGACCACGCAACCTATTCGCCATTTAAAGTGTTAACAAAATATTTTAGGGGTTGATCTAAACATTATTTCAATCTTGGACTGCCACCAGAGATCCAGTATTCCGGGATTTCCGTCAGACTGAAAGAATAATTAAATAAGAGCAGCAATTAAACATGCACTGTCTCTTATATAAGACTGAAACCTGAATATATCTGGATGGTCAGGCACTTAGGGTTAATCATTCGGAGTCTCCAACTGCACTGAATGGCGGGTCTGAATTATTAAACTGATCAGGGTCAGAACACTGGTGCCTGCTTGGCATCGATTTTGTTCTCATTTACACTAAAGTCATTCTAAGGCTGCTGTTACAGCCTAGTCTAGATTGGGTTATCTGAGACCAACGTTGTCTTGTGTTTCACCCAGTGAATCAAGCTATGAAAGGTCAATTATGTCACAATTCGATAGCCTTTACGTTTAATTTGATTGTCCTTCAGCCTGCTAAGGGGGGGGTGGGGGTCTGTGGTGGAATTATATTACAGAGTCAGTACTTGGCCTGCAAGGCGAGGTGGATTTGTTACAGTCTGTTTTCGAGTCGAGGGTGCAGCCTCAGGTTTAAAGGCCTTGCTCAAGTCAGGGCCAATGAAGTTCTCTCAGGATTTATTTCTGATCATCAAAAATCTATCGACACCCACTCCCATGATAAACTGCTCAGATGACACATGGGTGATTGTCAGGGCTCTAGCTGAGCTCCAGAGTTCAACAGGCCTGGGCAGAAGCTTCGGACGTCCGGCGCGGGGATCGCGACCCCTGCGTTCAGGGTCCACGCCTGTTTACTGGACTGTTTACTGCCGGCTCCCTGACTGTCACAGCAGATCCATGATTCACTGCTTAGCCAGCTCCCACGGAGGCCACTCATTCAAACCGGAATCTCTCTAAATGTCACACACACACTCATTCCCGTGGATGCCGTCCTCTGTAGTATTTATGATGACAAGACGCCACCTTAGCTGAAGATGGATAGCGTGCAGCCCGGAGCCGTGGAAAATCTGCTGAACTGTAACTTATTTCCATCTATTCATATCACAGTCAAAAGAAAACAAAATGAGCCAAAGACATGCAAAACTGTGTTTTGCCAAAATGTGAATGCCGGTGGTTCCTCATGCTCAGACATCTTTACTCTTCTCTCCATGCCTTCCGTACTTCTACCTTAACCTCTGACTTTTCTTTGACAGGAGTTGTTTAGGTGTAACTTAGCCTGCAGTAACTTGGTTGAACAGCGGACGTTGATTTAAGTTTAGCTTTACAGGTTTGAAGAACGGATGTGGACTCGAGCGCTGATGTACGTCGCTCTGGACAACAGCGTCAGCTAAAGGCCATAAATGTAAATGTAAGTTCTAAAAATGGTTATTTACTTTTAAGAGTGAGGTGCGAAGTGCGAAGAAACGCCCACATCTTCTGCAAAACTGACCCATCGTCTCCATCTCAGTGAATTTACAAAAGCATAGTGTTTAGTTGGTGTTTAAAAGGATGCTTGCTTTCATTCCCAGCTTGCTGAGAGTTTTGACTTGTTGCTTGCGAACAAGTTGCAGGTTTGTGGAGAACATTTAAAATTCTCATTACACTTACGATGTGCACTCAACGCTAATTACTGAGATTGGTTTCCTCCAGATGGAGCGTCCATCAAAGTGCATCATGGGCAGCAAAAGAAGGTGTAAATTTACTAAATCGCAAGATAAGATAAACCTTTATTAGTTCCACAAGTTGGAAATTCGATTAATTGTAGCGCTCATTAAAGTCCAGCCGAAAGCTGAGGACCCTGCATAAAAAGGAAAATCCAAATAGGAACTAAAGATTGGAAAATGAAATTTAGTGATTAAAATGTCCAACAAATATCATGCTTTTGTGAACTCAGTCAGATGCAGAATATGTTTCTTCAAGTTTCTTCACGCTTGCATTCTTAAAAATATAGCTGCCAGAAGTGGTGCTCTGCGTGATACGGAGAACTCTGCGTGATGCTTTAGGAGAACCACGTTTGCGTCCCTAAAGAACACCTTTCAATTTTTGGAAATAAGATGTGTGAGAGTGAAGAAACATTTTATAGAATGAAGAACCTCCACATAATGTAAAGGTTCTTGGAAAACCCTTAAATTGGTATGGAAACTTTAAATTATGTTGAAAAGTTCTTCATATTCAAACATTAGTTTTACAAACACAGATCTTCAGGGTAATAAAAAGGGTTTTTTTTATGACATCGCTCAAAGATAAGACTCTTTTAAAAAAGAGTACAGACAGATATGATTATCGAAGCAATAGATTAAGGGAAAGCTTAATGAAATTGAGTTTTTAAAGATTGTATGTCGTGTCACAGATGGTCAAACACATGAAACACACTTGCAGGAGTTCTGGTGACAGTTTATGTTACGCACAGGAGCATAAAGATTCAACAAATCACACATGTTTCAAGAGTCTGCAACAACTCAATAACACTCGCCAAGTAACTCTAAAAAGGAAAGGCAGACTTTTCGAAGTCCACAGTTCCAGTCCAATGCATGAGGAGTTTATTCAAATGTGGTGCGAAGCCTTGCATACTTTTAAAAAGCAAGATCACTGCTGAAACATTCAGACAGACAGAGACAGACAGTACCAGCTGGTTGGAACGATGGAAGACAGCCGGCGTTTCTGGGTCGAGCTGGGTTTAAGTAGGGAAGAGTAATAAGAGACAGGTATGACTGATAAGGGAGTTGCCAAAACAAAAGAAACGCTGGCGAAAAGAGAAAAGTAGCCCAGAATCAGTTCTCCAGTGAACGAGACGTGGCCTCTCGGAGCCAGACAGCGCAGAGTAACTGCCTGCTGAGTTAAAAACATGTATGTGTTGAACCCAGAATTCAAGCATTTTACTCTACGGGATGTCCTCGAGTTACAACATACGACTCCACATACGACGTTTCGAGGTTATGACGCTCACTCCCACTCCCACTCGACTTACACCGATATCCTCGTACTTACGGACTACGTGGGCGAACTAGTTTGGTTGCGTGTGGTGGAAGAATACGCAGTAACGTTCGCATGAGTGAGGGACTTTTCCTTTTCCTTTTTCTGTGGCTTAGTTGTGTTTTTATGACTTTACAGCTGTGTTAGGATTGATTAGTGACTCAGGCTGGGTTGTGTTTCGACTGGATCTGTGTGTGTGTAACTCGAGGACCCCCCACTATACGAAAGTATGACAAGGAATGGTTTGCCAAAATACTCGTTTGAGCAATTTTCCACCTCAAATACCCTAAATGTACCCCAAATCAATGCTTGGTGTCCAGATTTTACTTACTAAGTTTAGCCCTGGAGCTACAAGTTATACTGAAACTACAAGTCTGCAGTCACCCAAATGTTCTCTTTTAAAGTACACGACCAAAACCTCTCTCAGACCCCATCCAGCTCTCCACTAAGGTAGTGCGGACTTGTTGACTGGGTTCAGGACAGGGTATGACTTACCGTGAGATACAAAAATAAACAAAGCTTCACAATTTGGCACCTTCATTTAAGACTCTGTAGTATAAAATCGAGCCCGTGCCAGTCATGCTCAACCATATTGGTTTAACAGTTCAAGCTGGACTTCATGCACCAGTGGATTCTCCAGATATGAAGAAGAACCTCTTCAAGCAGAGCGAGGGCTGGTTGCTCCTGTAATCAGCTTTCACCCACCACTTTAACAAGCTTCCTGAAAGAAGCCTGTATTTGTTTGCACTCTCACCAATACACAGCAGAATAATTGTCTCTGGAATGAGATGTTGAATCAAACGATTCCACTCGTTAGTGTTATCCTTATTTGACTTTTTTTTTTTCCCCAGCATTACAAAGAGCCCAAATCCCAGCAAGACAAACTCCCTTCATCTGCTGAATCTCATTTCTCCAATCCCCTGTGACATCACAAATAATTTGGCTCAAATGCTCCTCTCAGTAAGCAAAAACCTAGAAATTGCACAATCTCCAGTGTAATTCTGCTTCAGTATTAGAGATTACCTTTTTTTCAGCATGAGGCCTCGCGGGAAGATTAAAGTGGGACTCGTAACTGAATTTCTTATGAAGCTGATCAGCGGGATCGACTCGGGGGGGGGGGGGGGGGTGGGGTGGGGTTTTTC
>JBBJLS010071415.1:0-11121 GCA_037577275.1 Bryconaethiops microstoma | reverse complement strand
GCGGTGGGATTCGAACCCACGCCCCCGAAGAGACTGGAGCCTTAATCCAGCGCCTTAGACCGCTCGGCCACGCTACCCTGGCAGGCATAAGCAGAGCTTGGCTTATAACAGCTAAAATCAAATTAATTGGCTTGAAATTCAGTCCTGCAATCACATACACGAAATATGGACAAACGTATTGGGCCACATCCCTTAATTATTGAATTCGGGTGGATATATATTTTTGACAACACCATGCTTCCAACGTTGTAGTTTTTTTTTCTATTCCATCATGACTGTCCCGGTGCACAAAGCAAAGTCCATAAAGACATGGTTGGATGACTGACTGGCCCGCATCTCGACCCAATCCAGCACCTTTGGGATGAACTGGAGCAGAGATTGTGAGACAGGCCTTCCCGTCCAACATCAGTGCCTGATCGCATTAAAAACCCCACATAATGAACGGGCACAAATTCCCACAGAAACATAAAAAAAAATATTGTGGAAAGCCTTCAAATAATGAAAGAGGTTATAGGTGCCCAGTCTTTTATGGGATGCAGAGTCCTTATTGGTGTAATGGCCATGCGTGCCTATACTTTTGTCCAGTGTATTTCAGCTGTCTTAATGATGTAGTCTTCAGAGTTCTCATAACACAGCACTGCCTGCAGTGAGGATCCATTCTTTACCTTCATATGCCACAAGTCTGTTAACTACTAGACTAAAACCAGAAAAGGAAAAGACTACTGCAAATTGTACATTTACTTCTAGTCAATTGAAACAGCTTTCAACATACTGAGGCTGGGATTCCAATACAGTTCACTCAGACAAATTGGTCCCATTTCAATTAAATATACAATAGGTCTTAAGAGTATCACTTCAGTCATTTCTGCCTTTCCAAATCTTTTGTTCAGGGGCACAAAGGCATAACAGATGCTGCTGAATCCTTTTCAAACTGTACAATTTGTTTTATTACAGATAAAATACATATTTGAACAGATAAAACCCATAAAAGCATTGCACATACAAACCACTATATCACTTTTATGAACTAGTCATACAACAAAAAAAAAAAAAAACAAACCAGGACATACAAAAGAGACAATGAGAAACAGCTAAAAGGGTGAGTTAGGTTGCATTCATGCTCTGTAGCAGGACAGCCAGATGGTGAGGTGAGGGTTTTGAAGAACCTCGATGAGCAGGGATAGATTATTTTGTGCTGACGGGGGGCAGAACTCTGCGGGAGTTGGCTTTTACCCAGGGATGTTCCATGACGCTCTTCAGGGGCAGCCGCATGGAGGGGCTGTGTCTCAAAAGCTTAGAGATCAAGTCCCGAGCACCATCTGAGACCACTTTAGGAAACTGCAGATCCACCTGTTACACACACGCAAAACCAAAAACTTGAAAGAAAGTTTTCCTAACGTTGATGGAAATTTCACAAGGAGGATTTCTGTAAGCCAAAACCTAAGGATTACTTGATAGTCCCTCTGATTTTATTCATAGTGGACATGTTATCTGAAGATTCTAATTAATGCTGTATGCCAAAAACATGCATATCTGATCTACAACCACAAAAGCTAGGCTTAGCTTTAAATTGAAAAGATGTGATGTGTCCACACAGCTCTGAAAATATCAGATTCGTCACTACAAGGAAATGCGAAACAGCCTTACAGTGCACCGCAGTGAATTTTCAGGATAAATTAGTGCAAAAAAAAAAAAATGCATTGAAGGTAAACTGTTTTGCAGCAGTGGAAGTCTAGCATTAGATGGTCATCTTGTGCAAAGTGGTTCAATTTTAAATCCAATTTTTTTAGCTTAGTGGCTATAAACCCAAGAATTACCAAAACACCTCAACTTAAAAAAAATTACTGCTGAATGTTCCACTGTAATACTACAATAAGTTACTGTAACAAAGACTGGTGGGATAACATCCTTTCCACACACCTTGGTAATGCGCTTGTATGTTTCAGAGTGGCTGGATGTCTCGAATGGAGGGTTCCCCACCAGACACTCGTAGCAGAGCACGCCAATGCACCACAGATCCACTTTCTCATTGTGAGAGTGGCCTTCAATCATCTCTGGAGGAAGGTAGTCCAGAGTACCACACATGGTGCGACGCCTTGAAACACACCAATACAAAAGTGACCTTCAGTTTTAGAGCCATGCTGCGGGTCAGTCACCATGAACAGCAGCACAGGAGAAGGGCTATAAGAGGTATTAAAAAAATCAGTAGTCAAAGTACTGAATAAGCAAATCAGTTCATTTGCCCTCTCTGTGAATGAGCAATAATTTAGCAGTTTGCAAAATGCCTGTGTATTTTAAACTCCTTTACAGTAAGAAATAGTCTAACAAAATTTCAATATATATAAAATCTTCTGCCAATAAAGTGTTGGTCATTTGTTAAAACTATAATTGTACAAATGTAAAAAAATATTGTTCAATTACTAACAATGTACAGTGACAACCCTACACAAGAGTAATCACTGGCTTCTCAAGGTAGACAAACATAAAATAAGTTATAAGATGTACCTGAGTGAGGGTGCGTGCACAGACCAGCCAAAGTCAGCGATTTTAAGCTCGCCTCTGTAACCGAGCAGCAGATTCTCAGGCTTAATGTCCCGATGGATCACCTTGTTCTCATGGCAGTACTGCAGTGCATCCGAGATCTCCTCCATGAACTGCATAGGCACACACATTTCAATCTATAGCAAACTATCCACCAGCAGCAGATAGAAGACTTGCCCTAACCTAAAATTAAGGTTAAGTGCTGGGGCAAAAACCGAGGGTCCAGGACTCACCGTGGCTGTCCGCTGGTCACTGAAGCGTCCACAGCGCTGCAGCTCTTTGTACATCTCCCCACGTGGTGCATACTCCAGAATCAGAAAGACACGTGTAGTGTCATGGAAATAGTTGTAGAAGCGAAGGATGTTGGGATGCCTACACATAGACCAGAGTTAATCCACCTCAGGCCTACAAAGCTCCATATCTGAAGTTGGTGTGAAGTTCAAGCAAGGGACTAGGTTTCACAATTCAGTATATTCACTGTGCTCATCCAATAACCTAAACCTTTAGCATCCCCCACACATTTGTTTTACTGTATATCACCCAAGAAAATCGATCAATATTATGGTGAGCAGGTTTAACATGTCAGTGATTGTGAAGGAAATAAACGATGCAAGTTTGTTATAATTTCGTGCTGTTCACATTGTGTGCTGTTATGTGTGACAAATGACAAGCCATCACTTTAAATTAGTTGAATTAGGCATTTCAGGATCAGTTAAAACACTCATGTGCAGGGCAGTGTGTCCCACCCTGGACTGTGGTTAGGCAACAGACTTACACCCACCCAAACACACATACCTGAGGTGAGAGTGAATTTCTATTTCCCTCCTCAGTTGGTGCTCCACACCCTCCTTCTCCATCTGAGATTTGAAGAGTACTTTCAGAGCCACGATTACCTTCAGCTTTTTCTCCCGTGCCAAGTAAACATTTCCAAACTTGCCTTTCCCCAGTGGCCTCCCAATATCAAAGTCCTTGATAGAGAACTTCCTACACCCAAGAAAAGAAATTTCTCATGCAGAGATGCCAGGACATTATAATACACTTTTTGATTCTATCTGTACAGGTTGAGCTGCTGGAAGTTAATCTTGCATGTCTTCAGCTGGATCGATAACTTACTTTGGTGAGCTAGACTTCACTGGGACTCTGCCTGGACCTAAGGAGAAATGGAGAGAGGGGGGAATTTTAGCCACCAGAAACAGTGGAAACGTATCCCTCTTTTTAAAATCCCTCTACTTTAAAAAGAGCTGTTTCTGAAGCACTTCATTTAGGATGATGCACCTAAAGGTAGGTGCTCGTGCTCAAAGTACTCAGACACTAACACCCAACATAAACAGCTAACAGTATCACACAGAGAGAGGACTGGATTGGAGTTTCTGAGACAGCATTTTCAGCAGATATCAACCTGATATGAAAACTGATTAATATAAAATTAAATTGAAATGCAATCTCTAATTCTAAATGCACATAGAAAGTAAATTGCTGTAGAGTTACCCATTTGTTCTGTTTCTGTTCCAGAGCTAGTTTTTTCTCTGAGGGGTCCAACTACTGCAGTCTGTGAAAGACAAGGTCAGGAAGGTCACAGTCCTTTCAATTGAAGGGGAAAAAAAAAAAAAAAAAAAAGGTCTGCAGTGTCTAATAATAGTGCTGCGATACTCAGATACTAAAGCCAGCATGAGTTCAACAAGGAAGAACAGTGGCTCAGTCTTAGCGCTACACAATATAATATCTACTAATTACCACAGTGATATGTTTCTTTAATATTGGCAAAAGACTGCAATATGCAGATAAGCCTCTAACCAATCTATGTTTCTGACAAATCACAGTTTCAGGTGAGTTTCTGGATGCCCTGACGAATCGAGGTCTTCATGTAATCCAACAAGTCTAATTGTCTTTAACCTTTAAAGGGGTTGGCAAATTGGTGCATTAATGGGCTGGGCTAAACTGCTGCAGTCAGAATAATGAGATAGATGTAAATGTATTGATGTATTTTATTACAAAATTGCATGTTACAGTGTATCATCCAAAACAAGTATGTAAATGGTTATGCCTCATGTTTTGTACAGCTAAAACAGTCACCAAAGAACCATTGAAAAGATCATGTTAATTTTGTTTTACCAAGTGACTGGGTAAAACAAAATTAACATGATCTTTTCAATGGTTCTTTGGTGACTGTACTTTTGGAAGCAAGTACTTCAGTACTTTAACTTAAGTACAATTTGACAGTATGACTTTCACTTGTATTGGAATAACATTTCACTAGTGGTATCTGTACTTTCACTTAAGTAATGAAGTTAGGTACTTTGTCCGCTTCTGGTTAAGGTTTACTTCGATATGGATGTCTTCAGTATGATTTGTTAGTTCAAACTACATTCAGACTTCTAATTGAAGAGCAAGTTAAAAAGCTTTATCCATTACCTGCGTGAGACCTTTTGGGTCGTGGTTTTCTTTGTTCTGAAAGTAAACAGAAGGCGTAGAGTTAGCCGTTAGCAACACATAAATGCTTAAAAAGGCAACAGGCAGGATTAACGAACACATATGCAGCCTTAAGGGGTTAACAAAAGCTACACACATGGTTTTGGATGGTCTTGGGCCAAATAAACGTTTACACGGAGTGAAATGTGAACTTCACAACACGAGTGTTCGATATGGTGCTTTTAGCTTTTTTAGCTCCCGTTACTCACATAAACCTCTTCCCCACTTCAACATAATCAACCGAAATATCCCGCTCAGACTGAAGCCTCTGTAAAAATGGAGTTACCTGCATGTGTACGGTGAGAGGAAAAAAAAATCCGCACAAAAAAATAAACTCGATGTCTTCAGTTGCGTTTCAGCTTCCTAATTACCCCGACTCCTGCCTCTATCAACCGCCAACTATTTAAAAACCAACCCTAGATACCTTGGCACTCTGGTTGGCTCAGTCGGTTCACGTTGCTCTCCGATTGGCTGACTGAGACTGTTCTTATTGTTCTTTGATTGGCTTAATCAGCTCATGCTGCTCTCGGATTGGCTCAGTCAGCTCATCATTCTCTGACTGGCCTAGTCTGGTCTTACTGCTCTGTAATTGGCTCAGCCAAATCATGCTGTTCCCTGTTTGGCTCAGTCAGTTCCTGATTCTCTGACTGGCCTAGTCTGTTCCTGCTGCTCTCTGATTGGCTTTCGAGTTTCACAGTAACGCGACCTAGCGCACTGTCATATTATTCCACTGCTACTCATTACGTATCAATTAAGTAGTAATCTAACGCAATTATCACCAAACGTTTTATTGTATTCTATTACATACACACATACACACACACACAACCCCTCGAACTGAAAACAGTACTTTGTTAACATTATCTTTGACCTGTATTACATAGAAAACAATACAACAGCACATTATTTAATGTGTTCCTCGTGAATTTGATTGTTTTTTTTTAATAAACATGTATTCCAATTTTGGTTCTTGCAACACATTTTTAAAAAGTTCGAACAGTAAAGCATTTACCACTTTGTAACATTGCCAGTCCTTTTCACAACACTTAAAAGACGTTTAGGGACTGAAGACACCAAGTGATTAAGTGTTTCAGTTGTAATTTTGTCCCATTCTTCCTGCATACAAGTCTTAAGGTAGACAACAGTACGGGGTCTTGGTCGCATTTTGCGCTTCAAATGAAGCGCACATTCTCTATTGGAGACGGGTCGGAACTGCAGGCAGGCCAGTCAAGTACCCGTACCCTCTTCCTCCGCAGCCAAGACTTTGTAATGTGTGCAGAATGTGGTTTTGCATTGTCTTGTTGAAATATGCATGGGCGTCCCTCGAAAAGATGTCTTGAAGGTAGCATATTGTGCTCCAAAATCTCTATGTACTTTCAGGATTAATGATGCCGTCACAGAAGTGCAAGTTACCTTTGCCAAGGGCACTGACAACCCCATACCATGACAGACGCTGACTTTTGGACTTGTTGCTGGTAACAGTCTGGATGATCGTTTTCTTCTTTTGTCCGGAGCACACGGCATCCATTTCTCCCAAAAGATACCTTAAACTGATTCATCTGACCACAGTACACGTTTCCACTGTGTGATGGTCCATCCCAGATGCCTCCGAGCCCAGAGAAGTCGACGGCGCTACTGGACACCGTTAACATAGGGCTTCTGTTTGGCACAGTACAGTTTTAACTGGCATGTGTGGATGTAACTATGTATTGTGGTACATAGTTTTGCCAAAGTAGTCCTAAGCCCATGTGGTCATATTGCTTATAGATGATTGACGATTATTGATGCAGTGCCGCCTGAGGGATCGGAGGTTACGGTTGTTCAGCTCAAGCTTGTGGCCTTGTCCTTTACGCACTGAAATTCCTCCAGATTCTTTAAATCTTAATTATGTTATGCACTGTTGAAGGTGAAATATCAAAATCTCTTCCTATCTTTCTTTGAAGAACATTATTTTTAAACATTTCAATAATTTTCTCACATAATTGTTGGGAAACTGGTGATCCTCTGTCATCTTTGCTCCTAAAGGACGAAACCTTTCTTGGATGCTGCTTTTGTACCAAATCATAATTACAATCACCTGTTGACAGGTGTGTTTCAAATCACATCATTATTTAACCAATTTACCTCATTACTAGCCCTAAATTGCTCCAGTCCCAACCTTTTTTGGAATGTGTTGCAGATCTGAATGACAAGAAAGGATGTATATTTACAATAAAATGAAGTTGACCAGACAAAATAAGAAATATTTTGTGTTCATATTGTCTGCAATGAAATACAAGTCAAAGTAAATTTAGAAATCACTACTTTCTTTTTTCATTTGCGTTTCCATACTGTTCCAACTTTTTTTGATTTGGGTTTGTGTATATATATATATATATATATATATACACACACACACACACACACACACACACACACATATATATATACACACCTCATTGCAAATTATTATGCAAATGATATTTTTCTCTGATTTTCCTAAATAGTTGATGCAAATGACAGTCAGCATAATTTTCAAGTCAGCAACCATTAGAGTATAATTCTCTATAATAATGTTACTGAACAAACCTCAAAATGATAACAGTATTTTTTTCAAAAATAAATTTAAAATGCACTGTTCCAAATTATTATGCACAACAGAGTTTCAAAACATTTTATAAGTTGTAATACATTTCATATTTGTTGAATTTGCAGCATTAGGTGGTCATATTTACTGAAATCAAAAGCTACTTAAATCAAAAACATCTCAACAGATCAAGTTAGGTTTTAACAGAGGACCCCTTATTTGATAGCAGCTTCACAATTCTTGCATCCATTTTCTGCTTGAATTTCTTTGCAGGATGCCTCCCAGTGCTGTTGTTTGGATGTGAACTGAACCCACCCTCATAGATATTTTGCTTGAGGATGCTCCAAAAGTTCTCAATAGGATTGAGGTAAGAGATTGAGGAGGATGGGGGCCACACCATGAGTTTCTCTCCTTTTATACCAATAGTAGCCAATGATGCAGAGGTATGACTGCAGCCGTTTCTGCTTGTGCGCATTGGTTAGGGGTGGCTGAACAGAAGGTTTATGCATAACTTCAAGCCTCTGGAGGATCCTACACCTTGACGTTTACGGGACTCCAGAGGCACCAGCAGCTTCAAATACCTGTTTGCTGCTCTGTAATGGCATTGTAGCAGCTACTCTCTTAATCCAATATATTTGTCTGGCAGAAACCTTCCTCATTGTGCCTTTCTGCATGAACCCGTCTGTGCTCTGAATCAGGCACAAATCTCTTAACAGTACGATGAGCACACTTAAGTTTTCTTGAAATATCGATGGTTTTCATACCTTGTCCAAGGCATTCAACAATTTCAGTTTTCGGCAGCAGAGAGATCCTTTTTCTTTCCCATATTGCTTGAAAATGGTGGTCTGCTTAATAACGTGGAACATCCTTCTTCAGTAATTTTTCCTTAAATTGGCTTCACCTGGTAAACTAATTATCACAGGTATCAGAGACAAAATATTTTAACTTTTTGTACACTTAAATACAATTTGCATAATAATTTGAAATGTGGTGTATACACATACATACATATCCATATCTATATCTATATATATATATACATACATATACACGCAATATATGTAAACGAGAACACGCTGCTTGACCCAGTGAACAGAACCATTCCATGGACAGATGGAATGGTTGATAGGAGTATCCTTATCTGCAATTCATGCAATAATTATCGGAGTACATCATGTGTAAAATATCACCTCAATGCAAAGTGTTTGAGTGAACCGAGCCAGCACAGCCATTAAATTAGGGGGCGACTTTTAAAAGGTTCTGTCCCCCCCACTCACTTTTCCACCCAGCAA
Organism: Bryconaethiops microstoma; assembly: GCA_037577275.1. Lineage (NCBI taxonomy): Eukaryota > Metazoa > Chordata > Actinopteri > Characiformes > Alestidae > Bryconaethiops > Bryconaethiops microstoma. The sequence goes on along the minus strand of JBBJLS010071415.1, from coordinate 2,253 downwards.
TTTGTATGAGTGAAACACGCGATACACTGAGTGCAGCACACGCCCCCCCACACCAGAAAAACACTACACTACATCTATCACCCCCACCCTGGTCCAGACCCCCCAGTGCCCACCTCCACATTAAAATGCTTCGGAGAGCTGTGCTTGTATGTACATTGTATTAAACTGTAGCTTATAGAAGTCCTATCATTGTTCTTGGTGAAGCATTTTTAATTTCTTTTCTCAGTATATTTGGTCATATTGCACATGAACAGTACAAAAAATGTTTTGCTGTAAACATTTTTAATGCAAAAAATTTGTGCGATTAATTTAGATTGAGTAATAAAAGGGGTGTCACGAGATTAATTCATTACAAGCTGTGATTAATTAATCTAGATTAATCACACACATTTTTGCTGTAAAAGTATTTAAATGAATTTTGGCATAGGAGTGAATGAATAATCCACATTATAGGCTTTCAACATTCTTTTATTTAATAACTCTTTCTGTGAAGTGATGGTCACAGCAATCAAAAATATGACCTAATATGCTGAAGGGAAAACATGCTTCAGCAAGAATAATGATAGAATTAAGTCCATCTATAAGGTGCAGTTTAAGACAATATACATACAAGCACAGAATCAGAAGCATTTCGGCGTCTCACGTGTTTCACTGAGACGCCGGCGTCTCACTCGGCGTCTCACGTGTTTCACTGATACGTCACCCCTAATAGAACAGTTCCGGTGTTCTGATGAATTATGCTACCCCGTCGAAAAATGCTCCCTTTAAATTTATACAGTTCATACAGTTTATAGTCAGTTTATAACACTGATAATGATGAGAAATAGTCAAATAATATGCACAATCAAAGAAAAAATATTTTATTTAAGTGAGAAGAGCCTAGATAGATCTTTAGAGGTGCATAGAGCCGGTTCATACAGTCAGGTTCTAACACTGAGAAATGCAATCGTGAAGCAGGTAACAGGCTACTTTAGATCGTGCCATGCTTACAGCTTGTGGTGATGTTTGGACAGTGCTGATGTTTCCCAGTTTCAGACAGCATTTATAATCAGAATCAGAAAACTTTATTGATCCTAGAGGAAATTGATTATGTAATGACTGCAAAGACACAGACCCCAGAGTAGTGACACACACTCATATGCCCTTGAACTGTGCACTGAAGACAGTGCGTAAAAACAAACAAGTACAAGTCGAAAGTAACAATTAAAAGAGCTTTTAAGAAATTAATCACCATAAACCAGTGACTCAAACACAAGATAGCACAGATAAACCAGTGCCCCTAATACTAGGTAGCACTGAATACCAAGACTGTGGATCTGCACATGCTCAGAAGGTCACGGTAGCACATCTCGATGAGTAGCATGTTTCAGCATCATTTCTCCTTGTTGCTGATTGGCTGCTGCTCTCTACAGTACGGATACAGGTTTACCTTTACATTTTTTTGCGGCTCCCTGTGGCTTTGGAAAATAATTAATAATTTAACACTGGAACGGCTGAAAACTGGCTATATCTATAACGGCTGCGTGCGTCAATTGACGCAGTGCCCAGTTTCGCACAAGACGCTTCTTGATACGACGCTGCTGCAGTTTGTTCACACGTTTAGTCCTGCAGCCGCTGGCATACATCCACACAAGCTGCAGCCAGCAGACACAGCAAGTGTCCAGTGGACTTTGGACCCAGAGCCCGTCGTACAGCGCCAGTTGCCATATCAGAATCAAAATCAGAATCGCATTTACTGGCCGAGTATGTGAGCGACACATGCAAGGAATTTGATTCCAGTCGATGGTGTCTCTCAAGCACAGCAGCATAAAACAACAACAATATGTAAAGATACGTGTGTACAAGTGCCTACACCACACCCATATGTCTCTTACAGAGCATGCTGCTGCTCCAATAGGCAAATAGACGCGATTCTGAAATTACATCATGATGAAATTACGTCAATTGACGCTGTCAGCTGTTCTAGGTGTTAAGTGTATTTTATTTTATTCATTGTTGTTTTTTCAATTGTACTTTGAAATTTGAAGATTATTGTGATCTTGTAACATTAAAATACAATGTGTTTAATTTTTTGTTTTTTTCTAAATGTTCAAAATGTTTTCCTTGAATAAATAAAATTTCACAAGCCACACACTAGCCTAGTTTTTATACATAGCATAAAAGTAAAAAACAAAAAATGCAGTGTTATCTTCATTTTAGATGTCAAAAAGGATTTGCGGCTCCCGGTGTTTTCTCTTTTGTGGAAACCGGGTC
>JBBJLS010071414.1:0-11122 GCA_037577275.1 Bryconaethiops microstoma | reverse complement strand
CCTGGCTGCCCCCTGCTTCACTTGGTGAATGTGTTAAATGCAGAGGAAGAATTTCGTGCTGTTCACACTGTGTGCTGGGGTGTGTTCACGTATGACCGAATGATCACTAGTATTCGTACTGTACAGTTTACACTGAACTCCCACAGTGCTAAAATGTAAATACCAATGTTATCCCTGTATAGACTGTACTGTAATTCATGTACAGGCGTTTGCTTTGGTATGGGCTGTCATTTTCTTTGGCATAAGCAGGTAAATATAGTAATAAATTCATTTAAATTAATGTAATAAAAATAGAGGGTTTCAAGAAGAACAAAATGATAAACATGAGAACACTCCAGACGCTCCACTGGGGAAATTCTGGACTGCAGCTGCGAGGGATGTGTCAAAGGGCCAATCAACAGCAAAGAGGAATAAATAAATTTCTCGGATTGGCTACTTTCAAACCTGCCACCTCTGAGTACTGTGACTGTGACGTCCGGGACTCGTCTGCCACGCCCCTCGTCCTCCTGCTGGTTGTTTATGCTTGGGGCGGCGCTGAGCAGTGGAGGTTCACTCCGTTAAGGTGTCTGATTGCCTTTGTAACCGCCGTGGCCAAACATAAACAAGCAGCACGAGGACGAGGGGGCGTGGCAGATGAGGCCCAAACATAAACAACCAGCACAAGGATGAGGGGGCGTGGCGGATGAGGCCCAGACAAAAATAATGCAGAGGATATCTGCAGTTTACGCGTTAGTGCGGGCGTTTCAACAAACAATTATTCGTTCGGTTCTCAGAAATAATCTGCGAGAGACTGAACCACAATTAAATGGGGCTTTACTGAGGCTGTTTGATGGATATCTACTTTTCTAGATATTTTCAGTTTTCAAATGAAACTCAAGCATGATTTTGAGGGAATCTGCTTTTTTTGCCGAAAGTCCATCACATTTAGCTCTTAAGATCCTCTTCAGGTCAAACTCCTGTACTGTTTTCTTGCTGTTCACATCGCTTACCATGAAGTTTCACTCCAGACTGATAGGACCCAAACTACAGGGTAAACTCCAATATGCTCATAGATGTTTAATGTCCTGAGGAGTTCCACTGCAGGTTTATGAAGATCTCGAGAAGTTTTGGACGCAATCCTGTTATGTAAAAGTGATTTTCTGGACAGGCTGGTCAGGCTGGTTGAGATGACATTGAATCTATTTATTGGTGCCACTCTGTTGCAGGTCACTGTAAATGGGGCCCATTTCTTGGAGTACCTGCACCGTCTCTCTGTGTCCCATGTAAATACGATCTCTGTGGACGGGGGTGTGGAGATCGAGTCCATCTCTTTCCAAAACCCAGCGGTGAGTATCTGCCAAGACAATTTCAACATTTGCCTTCCTGAAGAATCCCAGCCATGGTACTATAAACATGATGTTATTTTCATTTAGACGCCCGCTGTTCTACAGCCTGGTTCTCAACAACAGGTAGGCTTTCTTTTAATCATCCCGCACATTTCGTGTTGCTTACAATACTGTACAAAGGTATTAGGCACCAATGAAAATTGTTTGAAGCCAGTGGATTTCATTTTGCCAGCAAAACCACAAGCGAACATATGAAGTGAAGAATGAATGCAAACAAATAAGAAAGCAGTAGAAGTATCAAGATTTCTTTTTTCTTAAAAAGTAGTTGATATTTTGGTTAGAAGAACACCTGCTTGGTTCCAGATTTCTGACCAATGCCTCCAGTCATTTCATGGATTATAAAATTCCATGAGCAAAACATGTAATTTAAAGAAGTAAAAAGAACCAACCCAGATATTTGATGGAAGCAATAAGAAATACTGATCCTGCACGAAGAAAGTGGTCTGGAGATGGTTAAGAGGACACTTTGCTGTACATAAAACCAAAAATTTACTGTATGAAAAGTTAGTCTGAGGTAGCTAAGTCACCAATACAGAAAGTTAGATTACTTTCAACTGCACTTTACGATGCATAAGTAGCAGCTCAGAATGAAATGATGTTGTTATATGATCTGCAGTATGGGAAGACCTAGCCAACTAAACTGGGAGAAAGAAAAAAAAAATAGTAAAATGAAATAAAACGGTCAGTTTGATGTTTTTACACGAGAACGATTTTGCTTGCAGTTGCATTGGGGCCAAGGCAATCGACAGAACCGCCGACAGCGGACCCTACAAAAGCAGCACTATGTAGGCCAGTCCCAGGTGAGCGAAAGGGAATTCCACTGATTTTTCAGGATTCCCACCTAAATTAATGCCTTATCAGATGTGAAATGCTCAGCTCTAGAGAAACTTACAGGATCAGAATTGTTCACAGTGGTGGTGAATGGAACCAGACGTCTGAAGAGTTTAATGCCTCTTAAATCTCCTTGAATTTTACCCTTAATTTTGAAAAATGGGAGGAGTCCTCTTTTTAGTGGATGTCAGTTATTTATGCACTACTGCACTACTGCACTCACTGTTGGGCCGTCCATAGACTCTTAGCATTTAATGGTCTAGAACAAGTTACAAGCTCCTTTAGGACATTTTGATGAAATACATCCTCTTTTTTTCTTTTTTTGCAGATGCCCCCTCCGTACAGTCCTCCACAAGCCTATGTAAGAACTACACGTCCCACAATCCACTGCAATATTTGAATATGTGAGAGGTGTTTAAAGCCCTAGAGCTCTAATAACAGCTGTTCCAGATGTAACCTTTCTTGGATTGAGCGAGTATTGGATTGTCAGTATGTGAATTCGTGGCAGACTCAGAAATGCACGATGTTCATGGATAATGTGGTAAAAAAATTAATGTGTATTTGGCAACTAAACAATGTGGAGTGCGACAAGCTGGATGGTTGCATGTTGTTTTTTTTGTCTCCACAGGTAATGCCGTACAAAACAATTATCCAGGGCGGACTTTACCCTGGCAGAGCCATCAGCGTGCAGGGTTTTGTCAACCATGATGCAGACAGGTGCTTACAGCAGATTCCTTTTACAATCCACATAAAAACTACAGTGGTGACAAAAACGTATGACTTTCCTCGCCAGTGTATGGCACTGCAGGCTTTGAGACATGATGGCTAATATAATAATCTTCATCCCCCCACATATTTGCTCCATCCTAACACAGAAAGCATTAGAATGTTTTCTTCAAGATTCAAAATAATATTTAGCCTTAAAACTGAAAATTCAAGTGATATAGTAATTATTGAAAATTATCAATAATAATTAATCGATAATATCGAATGATTCCAAATGGTAGAAAGATTTTGAGCCACATCACTCAACTCTAGTTCCGAATTTGTTCCCTCTTGATAGACTGAAGTTGCTTCTGCCTTCTTTCCAGGTTTTGCATCAACCTGCGCTTTAACTCTGGTGTTGCCTTCCACTTCAACCCACGGTTCAATGACAATGCGGTGGTGCGCAACAGCCTGCTTCAGGCTAGGTGGGGACCTGAGGAGAGGATGGGGGGCATGCCCTTCTACAGAGGCCAGCCATTTTTGGTACTGAAAACAAATGATCAGTTTTTTTATGCGTGTATAAATATATATATTTTAGTGTTATATATATATAAATTATATATTAGTGTTATAATATATATAAATTAGTGTTGGGCATGTTAATGCGTTATGATCACTTTAACGCATTATTTCATTTTGTACTTCCGACAATGCCGACAATTGTTTTATCGCGCATAACGCAGGTTTTTATTTTATCCTTTTATTTTAAAAGTTCATTGCTTTTTGTTTTTTTGTGCTCGTGAGTGCGTGCAGCACAGAGCTCTACGTTTCGGCTGGTTTTCGCGGGGGTCAGGCGTCCCATTACTTTTGTGCGTGTTATATGGACAAAAGTATTGGGACACCTGACCATTGCAACAACAGGTACTTTAATGACATTGAATTCAGACTTTAATATGGAGTTGGTCCCTCTTTGCAGCTGCTATAATGCTCTGGATTCTGAGGAGAATTTGTTTTTCTGTAACAAACCAAATAAAACGCGCGTCTCAACTTTTGTCTAGGAAACAAAAAGTGGGGGGGCAGAAATGAATGCTTTTGCAAAGTGGGGGGATATGCCCCCCCACCCCCCACCCCCGCTATAATGGTTCCCATGTCAGGCGGTGATCAGTATACTGGTGGTGCTTAATGCTGAGTGGTTGGCACTTTGCAGCCGGTCACAGTAAAACATTTGTTCCCATTTCTTTAATATAATCTACTCAGTATTCCAAAGATGAGACAGTTTGACAGACAGCAAATATTTCTGCACCAACAAGGTGATTCAAAGCAAAATATAAAGATATGAAGGGTGTATACATATTCAATATATATACATACACATATATGAACTGCATTGGTGTTTTTTTCCCGATGTAATACATAATTCATATCCTTTGCTCCGTGTGTGTAATGTATTCATTAATGATAATAAGCCCACTGATGTTTATTACTCGTCTAAGATCAAAGGTTTGTTGTGATACAGCCTACATATGTGACCTAGATTACATTAATCATTAATCATTAATCATACAGTATCTGTGCTTCATATAAATATTTGTCTTTGACTTTCATTTACATTTGGATGTGTGTTGCAGGTGACCATCATCTGCGACACCCAGTGCTACAAAATCATGATCAACGGCGTCCAAATGTTCACCTACAACCACCGTTTTTACCTGCTTCAGCAGATCGACATCCTGGAGGTTGAAGGCAATGTTACCCTCAGCTCTGTGTCAGTTTAAGGCCCAATTGGTTACACTTCAAACAAAAAGCTAATATTTACATTTCCACCACTACAGTAAGAAATATTATATTGTTTTATACAGTACTGTGCAAAAGTTTTAGGCATCAACTATTTTTCTCATTGTGTGATAATTAAGGTGTCTTTCCGCCAGCAAAGTTAACATTAGAATACACACAAACAAACAGAGAAAGCAGAGAAAAGTAGCAAGATTTGTTTTGTTTATAAAAAACGGTTGATATTTTATGAGCTAATGGAGAAAACACAGGTTTGGTTCCAGATTCCTACTCAGTTCCTCCAGCCGTTGTTTTGATTTGTGAGACTCCATCAGCAGCTCCTGATTTCATTAATCTGCGAAGAAAGACTGATTGAGTCAAACCCGGTTTCTGGTTTTCACTATTTACTGTAGAATGTTATTTGTATTTATTCTTATTACTTTTATTTAGTATATTTTTGCAGGTGCCAATGACTTTTGCACAGTACTTTATATGGAATATTGCTGGAGTCCTTTAGTGATGATTTGATGGGGCTTTCAGAAGTGGTGCTACAGTGTGTGATCTACTCGTTATCTAGACCTTTTATCCTATATTATGACCAGTCTTGGTGTGTATGACAGCTTATGTGTGAAAAAACCCAGCAACACTTGTACCAGTGCCGTACACACACACACACACCCCACCGTAAACATGTCAGTTGCATGGGTGTGCAAAGAGTGGTCCGTGGCCCAAATAAATATCTGTTCTACCGTGGTCCTGTGGTAAGAAACTGAGTGGGGTATTGGGGATGGGGGGGTGCTTATAAATGGTGTATGCCAACAAATGGGCTATACTCAGTAATTGTACATCTACGTATAATCCAAAAGTCTTAGACACCTGGGAAAATCATATTTTAAACTAATTTAGCTGAGCTTTTGAAAGCTACTATTAGAATGTATACAAATAACACAGTAAACAGCTCAATCGATACTTGATTACATTAAATCAACAGCTGCTGATTCAATTTCACAAATTCATGCATTGGCCATGCCATGACCTCTAGGGGCAGCAGTGAGCTTGTAGTTGATGGGTACATGCTACTTTTGAGCTTCTGTTATTTTTCCTCTTTTTATGCACCCTTGGGTGTTCTCACTCATTTTCAAATGTTAAAAACCACTTGCGCTTTTATAACCATTGCTGTTGACAATTGCAGAATACTTCTTAAGGACAAACCAGAACCAGAAACTTTCCAAAGCAAATCATTAATGCATGCCGAGAAGCTGAATGGGTTCATAGGCCTCCTGAAGCAGGAGCCGCTCATGATCAGGGGAGGGGTAGATGAAAAGAAATTCAATGATATAATAAATGATCAATGTATTTATGAGTTCTAATAAAACAATCTTTTATGGAATTCATCCGTCAACGAACTTTTAAGAGATTCTGTTCTTGTAATATTCCTGTTAAATACCCTGTTTCTGTGCTTATCTTTGCTTCAGTTCCTAGTCTCTCATGTTTAAGTCTCACACTTTAGTAGTTTTGCCGTGTCCTTGTTTTTAAAACCCAGTAATGCTCGTTTATGTCTGTTTCTTGGATTTGTGGATCTCGTACATGCTGCTTCCCTCAACTCTCACTCATTACAGAGACCAACTTACTGACACGTGAGGGAACCTCAATAGCAGAATGTAGGGATTTTTGGAAAAATCTTTGAACTTGTTAGCAACACTTGATATATAGCTGCACTCTCACTGCAGTTCTTAATATGTGGTATTTGGGCAGTGTTGCATTTCTGATCTCTTTCTTTAATTTTATTTGATCTGGTAGCCATGTGGATCATGCTCTGTTAGTGTATGTGGTGAGGACCGATCAGGCTAAATCATGGAGAGCAGGCTGTATTCCTTTCATCTATTCTTTAACTAATTTAACCCTGCTAAAATGGTGACCCATAAGACACTATGTCATGAATTCAAGTGGCTCCTTACTTTCAGTAAGGAATTATTGAATTCAGGCATTTCAATCACAATCATTGCCACAGGTGTATAATACCAAGGACCTAACCAAGATATTTTGGACAACACCATGCTTCCAACTTTGTGGACCCAGTTTGTGGAAGAATCTTTTCTAATTCCAGCATGACTGTGTCTCAGTGCACAAAGCAGCTCCGTAAAGACGTGGCTGGATGAGTTCAGTGCGGAAGAACTTGACTGGCCGCACAGAGTCCTGACCTCAACCACATCCAGCACCTTTGGGATGAACTGGGACGGAGATTGTGAGCCAGACCTTCGCATCCAACATCAGTGCCTGACCTCATAAATGCTCTACAGAATGAATTGACACAAATACCCACAGAAGATCTTGTATAAAGCCTTCCAAGAAGAGTGGAAGCTGTTGTAGCTGCTGGGGACCAACTGTGTATTAAGGTCTATGCATTAGAATGCAATGTCATAAAGTCCCTGTTGGTGTAATGGTCAGGCCTCCCAATACTTATAGGGTATTACATTCCTGAGCCCTGGACATTTAGCAGTGTGCTAACTATGGCCTCCAATCACATCAAGCTCAGTTAGGCCTGCTTGTGTGGTTTCTGGAACTATATGACACTGGGATCTATCAAAAATGACTGCTTTAACCAAATGTTTTGTTTCTCCAGCAAAATTAAGCCTATTAGGCATCCTCTGTACTGACTGTTCTCTGACTATGTGCGATTCCCCATTCCATGCCCTTGTTCTGTGTTCCATTAATGCTGCCTCAGACACACAGAAACAAGACATCCTTTCTTTCCCCCAGTCGTCTTCCTGACATCCTTCATGTTATTGAATTTAACTCATTCTGGAGCATGTGATAGTTAATAAACTCAGAGGGAGGACTTGTGGACATTACAAAGCTTGCCTATGTCTATATTCCTCTTATGCTTTAAACAGCAGCAGAATTCACATGTCTTTCTAGAATCACAGTTTAAGGAATTAATGTGCCTAATCCTGCAGAGGAAATTGAAATAAAAGTTATAGTGCTGAATTAACTAAAGTACAAATTCGTAAAGCAAAGTTCAAGTATCGTAATGAAGTAAAATGATGTATGTCCCTCCCAAACTAAAACTATTTACAAAAAACCCTTCATGTAAGATGATTTCTTTACAAAGTGCAAGTAAAAGTGTCACTGAAAAATGGAAGGTCCACCAACTGTAATTGAAGAGGAGTTCCACAGTGTTCACTCCCCAGTTCATACAATAAACAAATAGCAACTAAACTGTGAAAACAACCTATTTTAAATTCACCGTTTTCATTATGTATTTAAAAATCCACTCATCCCTTTCATGCTGAGGTTATAAGGAGTGTTTTAGTCTGAATGAGGCACAATTCAGGGCAGCCAATTGGGGGAGAAGTGAAGGGAATAATTTTCTTACAAATGCATAAGTAAAAATATCACTGAAAATACTCAAGTCCACTGGAATTGTAATTAAGGAGGCGTTTCGCTATAAAACTAAAATTTAATACGTTATTAGTTTGTTTAGGCAGTACAATATATATTAATTATTGAATTCAGGCATTTCAATCACAATCATTGCCACAGGTGTATAATAGCAAGGACCTAACCAAGACATTTTTGACAACGCCATGCTTCCAACTTTGTGGACCCAGTTTGTGGAAGAACCTTTTCTAATTCCAGCATGACTGTGTCTCAGTGCACAAAGCAGCTCCATAAAGACGTGGCTGGAGGAGTTCAGTGTGGAAGAACTTGACTGGCCACACAGAGTCCTGACCTCAACCCCATCCAGCACCTTTGGGATGAACTGGGACGGAGATTGTGAGCCAGACCTTCGCATCCACCATCAGCGCCTGACCTCATACATGCTCTACAGAATGAATTGACACAAATACCCACAGAAGATCTTGTGGAAAGTTTTCCAAAAAGAGTGGAAGCTGTTATAGCTGCAAAGGGGGGACCAACTATGTATTAAGGTCTATGTATTAGAATGCAATGTCATTAAAGTCCCTGTTGGTGTAATGGTCAGGTGTCCCAATACGTTTGTCTGTATAGTGTATATTGAAGCGGAGCTTTGCACACCTTTGCCTCATCAGTTTGACAGAATTCAGCTTTTTCTACTTGTTTCTTGTTTTAGTCCATTACTGTTCTCATACTACAATTCCCAGCATCCTATCTGCTAATGCATCTCAGCCTACTTAGAATTCCAACCAGTCCAGATGGCTGTACACTCATTTAAATACACAAAAGCATGAGCATCAGTGTTACCTTTGTTAAAGTATGTCTTTGCTAAAATAATAATCCAGGTGCCCCCAAGTCCACTCCACAGCATTTGTAGGTTTTTTTAATTACTTCCATCAACATACGTTGTCCGAAAGGAGTTTTCCACGTCATTAAACAGGTCATCTCACTTTATAGATTTATGGAGCAACGGTTACATTTATCATTTTGCCCAGAGTGTCCCTTTAAATAGGCCAGAACCCACCTCTGCTGGAGAGAAATGTGTATGAATGAAAAGAGTGTATGAATGAAAAGAGTGTATGAATGAAAAAGAGTGTATGAATGAAAAATTCAGCCACCATCTGCAGCGTCCCCCAATCGCTTCTCTATCTTACTGGAGTCATCTGGACCTCACAAAGATACACACACAGGCAGAGAGAGAGAGAGAGAGAGAGAAGGAAGGGAGAAAGAGAGGTGTAGATAGAGAAAAAGAAAAAAGGGAGTGAGAGTGTAGATAGAGAAACAGTGGTAGAGAGAGATAAGAGAGAGGAGGAGAAAAGGGAGGGAAATAAAGATGTCTACAGAGACAGAAAGAAAAGAGAGGGAGCGGTGTGTAGAAAGAGAAGAATTCTCTCTGTCTCGCTCGCTCTCTAGTCTGCGCATGCGCAGTCTCTCCCCCCCATCCTCCGCTTCGTCTCTGGTGAGGAGGATTTTCAAACTTCCGCCAGTGTCATGGCGGCTCCGTGGTGTTTCGGATGAAAAAAAGAGCAAATAACAGCCCGCCCCCCTCCTCTCGGGCCTGGAGAAGGACTTGGAGCATTCACGGGTGTCTGAAGGCCACAAACAGGGGGGCATTCTGCAAGAAAAGGGTTGAACCGGGCGGCTATGGCGGCCCATAAACCGGCGGAGTGGGTTCAGGCCGTCATCGGCAGGTTCGACGAGCAGGTGAGATAAACCCTCTCTCCGACAAACCCTCGGCCCTGCGTGTGAAAAACCCCTGCCGGATTAGAGTTAATGCTCTTAGGCGTGCATTGGAATCAGGCTGGGATGGTGTAGCCCGGCCGGTTGGTGGGGTCGGGCAGGGTTGGAGGCTTAGCCCGGGCTGGGGAGAAAGAGAGACAGCTTGAGGTCTGACCAGGCTCCGGGGTGGGAAAACGGGCTAAAACCCCTTAAACCAGGACAGTACGTCTCTGAGGACCACTCCTCCTCAAGTTCCCCTTCAACCTGGACCAGAGGGTCCTAAAAACACCCCGGAGGGCTGGAGAGGAGCCCTGTTTGGCTCCAATGCTGGGGCATCCATAACTTAACTTATGGATGCTCCAGTTAGCTCAGAGAAGCCTCTTCAGACCTTTAGCTCAGAAGAGCCTCGAAGGTCCCTCGTCAGAGCTCCTCATACCTTCATTATTCTGTCCACCTGGTTGACAAGCGATTAAAATCGTTTTATGGAGAGTTCGGACTGTGATCCTCTTGGTTTGTGGTCTCTGCTAACTGGGAAAAGTGCTGGTTAGCATTTAGGCTAGGAGCTGGAAGATGGGTATGAGGAGGACAGCCAGGATGCTGGAAGTCCTAGTCCAGATCAAGGAGGTTTTTTGGCCTGGATCTCCTTCTCTCAGGCTGTCATAAAGTCTCAGCTTTTCCCTTAAGTGCTTGGTTTGAAACAGCACTGCTGACAGATGCCTTACGGAAGACACAGTGTGTCATGGAGAGGCGTAATGATGCACTTGGCTAATATAAATATTTTGATCAAACCTCTTTAAGCATTTAAAAGGCTTTTCCCTATAATGGACCGTAGTCTGTGTACTTAAAAATAGAGGATGTCCGATGAAAATGGCACTAGCCTGCATATGTAGGCAGAATTACAGTACTGTGCAAAAGTCTTGAACCACCCATCACTTGCTTACATCTCTTTATAATCACCTTGTTGGTGCAAAATACTACTTTATTCCTGTCAGTCTTATTTTTGGCGTTTTGAATAGATTAGATTAGATACATCAGAGCCCGTGTTCAACTGCAAAGTGCTTAAAGATACAAGTATCCTAGATATAGGTGTTCCACCATTCAGCATTCAGCACCACCAGTATACTGATAATCTGGTCCTGTATCTTCACTGGTTCAGGACTTCAGTTAGATGGTCTTTGTTCTGCTTGTATGATTCATAGGTAGGTCACTGTGTGGCTTAAAAAAACATTCCTCTGAAACTGGTCCGGTTCAGGGACTGGACTGAAAATGAGAGTCTTTGAAAGTCCTTCAGGAAG